>CM038722.1:6584341-6682537 GCA_021613375.1 Megaleporinus macrocephalus | reverse complement strand
ATGGCCCACTAAGGTCCCCACACGTAACAACAACAACATGGGTATGGGAGTGTGCTGGGGAGGTCATAGTTTGATGTAGTTTTATTGTGCTCAACGTAAGGATAAAAAAATGTACTGTTATTTGCACTATATATAGCTCTTTGGTATTCAAACATTGCTCATCTTGTGCTAATGGTCAGTAATTAACATCTTTTAAAAGGTACAATTTTTTTATGCTAGGAGTTCACACTAGCAAAAGAGTCAGACCACAGGTTAAGACAGTTTTTTACCATTTTATTAAGCTCACCAAATGTGTTTTACCGCCTTCTTTGTTCCCTAGGAGCCATGTCTGCAGCGTGGCTCAGTGGGTGGTGCTTAAGAGGGAGTGCGGGCTTATGGAGCATGTTTTTATAGACATGCTTGGAATTCTGGGAAATGTAGCCTAAACTATCTGGAACCTTTATAGGGGTAAACCAGATATATTCAGGGAGCTATTTAAATAGTGTGGGACATTGCTGTTTTTATATCTGACATTGAAATTTGATCCTATATGTTGAGAATGTGCTGTGAGATATAACAGCGTTATCAAGCTGGATTTAACTGTTTGCTACTGTTGGAGTGGGGGATTGTCCCCTATGAACAGTTTATGGTGTCACCCATGTTCTTAAAAAGGGGCCCATGTTGCCATGGTTTGGTTGTGTTTTTGCCTGGCCAGAACTCTTTTTGTAATAAATTGTTAAATTGACTCCTTACTGTCCTCCTGGCTTTGCTTTTGGTCACACCCTGACAATTTGGTGGCAGCGGTGGGATGTGTCCAGATTGGAGGCACAGTATATTGGAGTTTTGAGGCATCATGGCGCCAAAGAAGCCACGGGCTGAGCAGCTAGTGGAGTTCCAGGATGCTTCAAGAGGAAATGGAGGCACCTTTGGAGGTGGAGGTGGAGCTGTTGAACCGAGGCTGCAGGAAGAGGAAGATACAAGGGATCTCAGACAAATGCTCTGCCAGTTTCTGGTCGAACAGCAAGCGAGGGATACTCGTCTAGAGCAAGAGGCAGCTCGACAAGAGACAAGGTGGAAGTCCTTACATCAGTTTCATCTGTTGCAGGGGGAGGTGAGCCAACGCACATCTTTGGAGGATGTACGACCAAGAATGGGTGAAGAGCCTGAGCAATCACTTAGAACTTCCCTAAGTTCTCGTCAGGAAACCCACATTCACCCTCTCAAAGAGCCAAAATTACAGCAGCTGGCAGTGACAGATGACATAGAGCATTATTTGACCACCTTTGAGCGTATAGCCATAGCATGCCGGTGGCCCCAGGACGAATGGGCTATAAGGTTGGTTCCTTTGTTGACTGGGAAGGCACGCAGCGCCTATGTTTCCATGGATGTGGACGAGTCGAGTGAGTATGCCTTGGTTAAGGAGGCTATACTGAAGAAGTACTCAATCAATGCAGAGACCTATCGTCAGAGGTTTCGTTCCTTAGAGGTATCGGCAGAGGAAACACCAAAAGAGGTGTATGTCAGATTGAGGGACCTGTATCAAAAGTGGGTGAAACCTACAACAAAGTCGGTCAAGCAAATTGGGGAGACCATTATCCTGGAGCAATTTCTGAGAATGCTGTGCCCAGAGTTGCAAGTGTGGATCAGAGAACATGATCCACCATCTGCAGAAGAAGCAGCAAGGCTTGCCGATGTATTCGTTGCTGCTAGGCGTAAAAATCAGCCCTGGAGTCATACCCAATGGAAAATGGACAAAGACAGGCCGTCACCCCGTCGTCCAACTCTGACTGCTGAAGGGAGTAAGTCCACTGAAGTTGGACATGTGAGGAAGACTGAGCATGTTAATCCACGTGGTACAGAGACTATCATCTGTTATAGCTGTGGTCAAGTGGGTCACAAAAAGCCGATGTGCCCAAATGTGGTAAAAAAATCAAGTAATATGTGCTATGTGCCCAGTGTAGTTGGTCCTGAGCCCAATACAGTCCCAATACCCAGTGAGGTCACTAAAAACGTTGTATTAAATGGTCAAACCGTTAATGCTCTGATAGACACAGGATGTGCTCAAACTCTTGTAAAAGCCAGCCTAGTCCCTGAAAGTTCTTCTGATTATAAAGATGTAGTTGTAATTAAATGCGTTCATGGGAAAGAACGCCAGTATCCAACTGCTAAAGTATATCTTGAGGTTCAAGGGTATATATACCTCATGAGAGTAGGGCTTGTACCAAATTTGCCATACTCTGTAATTATCGGCCATGATTTTCCTGTGTTGTTGGAAGTGTTGTCTTCCGTGAGTGCCTGTAATGTGGTGCTAACGCGGACACAATCCAAGTTACAACAAATAGAAGACAATTCATTAGAATTGCTACCTTTCTACAATGCTGATTTATCTAGTACTCCAGTACCGCTTAAAAAATCAAAAGCTGAAAAAAGGCAAGCTAAGTTTCAAGGAACCAAAGTTCAGTGCTTGCCTCGGGAGCAGCCGATTGATTTTGTAAGTACTGAGCAGTGGAAATTACCTGGTGACATGATACAGCTACAACAAGAGGATGCAGAAATCTCTTGGTTGCTTTCAAAAATGCCCAAGTCAACTCCAGAGAACCTGGCTCAGTTGGAACATAAAGGGAGCAGTTTCAGCTTGCAAAACAACATTTTGTACCGGGAAAATGGAAGAACGTTGCAAATGGTGCTTCCCCAATGTGTGCGCACTAAAGTGATGGCCCTAGGACATTCCATACCTTGGGCTGGTCATCTTGGAAGATGCAAGACATACACCCGGATAAGTAAACATTTTTTTTTGGCCAGGAATGTCAAAAGACATCGCGGAATACTGTAAAACCTGTCCAAAGTGTCAGAGCACTTCTGTTAGAGGTCCCCCTAAAGTCCCTCTGATACCGTTGCCTGTTATTGATGTTCCCTTTGAGCGCTTGGGCATGGATATTGTTGGCCCCCTGGAAAGAAGTCGAGGAGGTAACAAGTATATATTGGTCATTTGTGACTATGCAACTCGTTATCCAGAGGTCTTTGCTTTGAGAAACATTAAGGCCAAATCAGTAGCATTTTGTCTTGTACAGTTATTTTCCAGAGTAGGATTCCCAAAGGAAATTTTAACCGACAGAGGCTCTAATTTTATGTCCACACTTTTAAAACAAGTTTACCATTTGCTTGGCATTAAAGGATTGAGAACGACCCCCTACCATCCTGAAACTGATGGTTTAGTAGAACGTTTTAATCAAACACTAGTGCAGATGCTACGGAAATTTGTGAATGAAAGTGGATCTGACTGGGACCAGTGGCTCCCCTATCTTTTGTTTGCATACAGAGAAGTTCCCCAGGCATCAACTGTTTTTTCGCCATTCCAACTGGTGTATGCTCATGAGGTGCGGGGACCGCTGTGTCTATTGAAGGAAACCTGGGAAAAGCATCCAAATCCAGATGAGGTTAGTACAGTTGATTATGTACTGAGCATGAGAGAGAAGCTGGAACGAATGACAAAGTTGGCAGCTAATCATCTGCAAGAGGCTCAGCGAAAGCAAAAAGTCTGGTATGACAAAAAAGCACAGCAACGATCTTTTGTTCCTGGACAGCAGGTGCTGGTGATGCTCCCCACTGAAGAAAACAAGCTCTTGGGTAAGTGGCAAGGGCCATTCACTGTCACTAAACAACTAGGACCTACCACCTATGAAATTGCCACACCTGGACAGGCACGCTCTCATAGGGTGCTGCATATCAACCTTCTGAAAGAATGGATTCCAAGGAAAAAGCATGAGACTGTTCATCTGTTCATTAGAGCAGTTGATGATGAGGAAGAAGTGGAGGAACAGTATTTACCTGCTCTTCAGCCTCCTTCTGTTATTGACCTTAGCCATTTAACTTATGAGCGTCAAGAACAAATTAAAAGGCTCTGTGACCCTGATGTTTTTAGGAATCAGCCGGGGTATACTACCTTGGTACAACATGAAATCGTGCTGAAAGAGAATGCTCAACCCAAACGTCTGAGCTACCGGATTCCTGAACGGCTAGTACCAGCATTTATGGAGGAAGTGGAACTGATGAAGGCCATGAACATTGTGGAACCATCCAGAAGTGAGTGGTGTAACCCTGTAGTTCTTGTGCCAAAGAAAGATGGCAGTTTGTGTTTTTGCATTGACTTTCGCTATCTCAATTCTGTTTCCAAATTTGATTCATATCCAATGCCTCGGATTGAAGAGTTGCTGGAGAGATTGGGAAAAGCTAAATTTATCAGTACTCTTGATTTGTGTAAGGGCTATTGGCAGGTTCCCCTTGCAGCTAAATCTCGGGAATTAACTGCTTTTCGTACTCCTACCAGTCTAATGCAATTCCGGGTTCTACCATTTGGATTACATGGATCACCTCCCACATTTCAAAGACTGATGGACACTGTTCTGCAAGGGTTAGGTAACTTTGCAGCTGCTTACCTTGATGATATAGTAATCTTCAGTGGTTCATGGCATGCACATCTTCAACATCTACAAGCAGTGATCCAACATATTAAAGATGCTGGCTTAACCATAAATCCTACAAAGTGTTCCCTTGCAAAGCCTGAAACGGAGTATTTAGGCTATGTACTGGGAAATGGTCTAATCAAGCCTCAAGTCCAGAAAATCCAAGCCATCCAGTCGTGTGCTCTTCCTGTTACCAAAAAGGAAGTAAGGTCTTTTTTGGGCCTTGCTGGGTGGTATAGGCGCTTCATTCCAGATTTTGCCACCCGGGCAGCGTTGTTGACTGATTTGACACGGAAATCTTGCCCCAATCTGGTCTCCTGGACAGAACCAGCTAAACATGCTTTTCATGACCTCCAAGGAGCTCTAAGCCATGAACCTGTGTTGCACAGTCCTGATTTTGACAAGCTCTTTGTTTTACAGACTGATGCCTCAGATGTTGGTTTGGGAGCAGTCTTATTACAGGAACATCTGGGTAAACAACATCCGATCGTATATCCAAGTCGAAAGCTCTACCCCAGAGAAACCCGTTATTCTATTGTGGAAAAAGAGTGTTTAGCACTAAAATGGGCTTTGGATTCCCTCAGATATTACTTGCTTGGAAGAGACTTTGTGGTGGAAACGGACCACAGAGCCCTTAAATGGATGGACAGCATGAAGGACACAAATGCCCGTTTAACCCGTTGGTACTTGACGATGCAGCCATTTCACTTTGTTATCAAACATCGACCAGGCAAAGACAATGTAATTGCTGACTTTCTGTCAAGGTTACCTTGCCAGCGTTTAGAGGTGGGGGGACATGTGATGGCCCACTAAGGTCCCCACACGTAACAACAACAACATGGGTATGGGAGTGTGCTGGGGAGGTCATAGTTTGATGTAGTTTTATTGTGCTCAACGTAAGGATAAAAAAAATGTACTGTTATTTGCACTATATATAGCTCTGTGGTATTCGAACATTGCTCATCTTGTGCTAATGGTCAGTAATTTAACATCTTTTAAAAGGTACACTTTTCTATGCTAGGAGTGCACACTAGCAAGACGAGTTGCAGACCATAGGTTGCAGGTTAAGACAGTTTTTACGCAAGTTTATTAAGCTCACCAAAATGGTTTTAAAAACCGCCTTCTTTGTTCCCTAGGAGACCATGTCTGCAGCGTGGCTCAGGTGGGTGGTGAAAAGCAGTGTTTATGGGTGTCACCCATGTTCTTAAAAAGGGGCCATGTTGCGCATGGTTTGGGGGGGTTGTGTTTTTGCCTGGCCTAGCAACCTCCTTTTGTAATAAATTTGTTAAATTGACTCCTTACTGTCCTCCTGGCTTTGCTTTTGGTCACACCCTGACACAGACTAAAAACAGATAGGGGCGGCTTTTGTGAACTCATCAACACATCAACCATTTGACACTGTCTTACCTTTAGCTAATAATACTTTTATACACTTACTTTAGTAAAGCTTAAATTGCAAAGCACTTCATTTATCAGTTTTAAGATCTGTTATTTCACTTGTTTGAGTGTTTTTAAAACATGTTGAACCGCAGCATAGAGGCTACAAATTCAAACTACTATGCAGCCTTTCAACACACCTTTAGCCTAAATTCTAAAATGGCTATGATGTTAGCCCTAAAATGGACAGCTTGCTGCGTCAAGTCGGGTACTTCTCAGCCTTGACCTGTTTACGTATTTCATCAATATTTTATTTTATTACTTTTTTATACTATTTTACCCTCGGGTTCTCTGTCAAGAAGCCTGTGTCTCTGTCTGCGTCATCCTCCTGCCCGCTGCCTGCTTGGTCTTCAACTACAACCTGCTGTTGCTGGAGCACTGCTGTCACAGGTGTGGGAGTGCCACAGCAGCGAACATGTCTGTGATCTTAACACAGTTTTTGCCAGCATCTACAGTGACCTCTTTTGTCCTGCGACGCACTTCTCCAGCACTCCCTTTCTGCCGCTTCGGGTTCTCCATGTTGCCCACGCTCGTTTAGTACTCACACACTCACACTGAAACTAGCGGGACTTACAGCGAACCACGCAGAGAGAGAGTGAGGCCGCTTTCATTCTATATCCTGATGGTTCAGTCCACTGTCTATATTGAAGATGGGCCAATGGGCCGCCCCCACTAAATTGTGAGCCGGTCTGTTACAAAAAAAGGGAAGAAAAAAAATCCAACAGCATCGGCCCCTGAGGACTGTCGGCCCACCGGTACACCAGATTACAAGTCCAGATTACATAATATATTAGAGATGGAAGGATCGGTTGGGTATATATCGGTATCGGATCATTTTTAAGCAAAATATTTGATCGATGATCAGCCGATATTTCTCCAATTTAGCCGATCCCAAGAGCCAAACTATGGCGTTAAACAAATTAGCCTAATTTCTGTATTTCCAGCTAGTGTTTCTTCCGAGAATAGGAGCCGTCCGCGAAACCCCCTCCAGCCAGGTCCCTGTGATTCCTATCTGAACCGCTAGATGGAAATACATACTGTTTCATTTTCACTTAAGAGATAACCAAGCGGCCGAATACAGTGAGTATCAGCAAATAGCAGAGCTAGCACGCACAGCTAGCACAAAACAAATAACCCAGAACACCATGCAGACCAGATCTGACCGGTACGAACAGTACAGCAGCAACAATCAAACAGCTAAAGGAATCACAGCCAAAGTGATTTAGTTTATAGCGCTAGATAACCATCAAACCCTAACCCTAACCCTAACCCTGACCATCAAAAACCCTGATCGGTCCATCTCTTACTAAATCTTTTGCTAAATTTCCTTCGGGATCAATAAAGTATCTATCTATCTATCTATCTATCTATCTATCTATCTATCTATCTCTTACATTCGCTGTCAATTTGTATTTGGTTTCAGCTGATTAACAGTAGTCATATGAATTTGTAACAGATTGCATCTGAGAAGATATACATCCAGTTGGACAATGTAATGTCAACAAAGAGTTGTTGGAATGGCATTTAAAATAAATAAAAACTATTTAAAGAATTTTGCACGCATACATACACTTAGTTAAAGCGGCTCTCAGGATTAGATATATGTCTCGGAGACCTGGTGTGTTTCTCAGTGAAATATTAGTACTTGTGTCTCATTGGCTCATTTACACTCATTCTTACTCTTCGATTCTCTCTCTCTGTCTTTTAGCGGTGTTAAGGCTTTCCCACTCCAGAAACAGTCCAGATGTGGAGTGTGTGAGCAGATTCAGACAGATCCAGTCTCACACATAGATGAATTTATAGATGAGGATTCCTGCCAACCAGTGGATGATGTTCCTCACAGAGTCATGCAGAGACACAAAACCAGCATGAAGACCAGATATGAGAGCTTATTTGAGGGATTCAAAACACATCAGAATAAAACTCTCCTGAACAGGATTTACACTCAGCTCTACATCATAGAGGGAGAGAGTGAAGGAGTGAATGAAGAACATGAAGTTTTACAGATTGAAAAAAAGCTCTGGAACCAACACTGGCAAGACACACCAATTAACTGCTTAGATATCTTTAAACTGTACAGTGCACTGTAGACGAAATGGAAAAAAAGATGACAGTAGAGCGTTGATGGTTGATGTCAGACATGAAGAAAAAAAAAAAGATAACAGTCCACAAAAGCAAGAGCTCAGATCTGTGATGACTAAAGGCATTGCTGGCATTGGAAAAACCGTCTCTGTGCAGAAGTTCATTCTGGACTGGGCTGAAGGAAAAGCCAATCAGGATGTAGATTTCATGTTTGTGCTTCCATTCCGAGAGCTGAACCTGATTAAAGATCATCAGTACAGTCTTCATAGACTTCTGTGTGATTTCCATCCTGAGCTGAAAGATCTGGAACCAAAGATGTATGATGAGTGTAAAATGGTGTTCATATTTGATGGGCTGGATGAAAACAGAATTCCACTGAACTTTTTACAGTGTGAGAAAGTAACTGATATAACCAAAGTGACATCAGTGGACATGCTAATTACAAACCTCATTACAGGAGAGCTTCTTCCCTCTGCTCTCATCTGGATAACATCCCGCCCAGCAGCAGCCAATCAGATCCCCTCTCAGTACATCAGCCGTGTGACAGAAATTCAGGGTTTCAATGACCCACAGAAGGAGGAATACTTCAGGAAGAGAATCAGTGACAAAGACCAAGCTGACAGTGTCATCTCACACATTAAGACAACAAGGAGCCTCCACATCATGTGCCACATTCCAGTCTTCTGTTGGATCTCAGCCACTGTGCTTCAGCATATAATGAAACAAGGTAATGCAGGAAATCCTAAAACTCTGACTGCAATGTATTCACACTTCCTGTGGACTCAGACCATCAAGAGAAAAGAGAAGTATGAGGACAAAGGTGAGATAAATCCTAAAGATCATTTGGAATCCACAAGAAAGATGCTTCTGAAACTGGCTGAACTGGCTTTCAAAACAGCTGATCAAGGGTAATGTAATGTTCTATGAAGAGGACCTGAGAGAGTGCGGCATTGATGTATCTGAAGCTTCAGTGTATTCTGGGAATTTGCACTGAGATCTTTAGAGAAGAATCTGTGCTGCACCAGAGGAAAGTCTACTGCTTTGTACATCTGAGCTTTCAGGAGTTTCTAGCTGCTCTCTATGTGTTTTACTGCTATGTAAGCAGAAACACGAAGGAACTCGAGTTTTTAAAGCCACAGAACACAAAGTGGTCTGACAGTGTTAAGTTGGAAGAGCTGCTAACGAGATCTGTACGTAAATCCGTAAACAGTGAGAATGGACACCTGGACCTGTTTCTCCGTTTTCTGCTGGGCATTTCTATGGAGTCCAATCAGCAGCTCTTAAAAGACCTTCTGACACAAACAGTGAGCAGCTCAGAGGGCATCAAGAAAACAGTTCAGTACATCAAACGTATAATACAATCAGAGGTTATTTCTTCTGACAGATCTATCAACCTGTTTCTCTGTCTCACTGAAATGAATAATCAGTCTTTATCCAGAAATATACAGCAACATCTAAAATCCAGTAAAGGCTCCAAAAATAAACTCTCTCCCGGAGAGTGTTTGGCTCTAGCCTACATGCTTGTGACTTCAGATGAGGTGTTGGATGAGCTGAATCTAAAAAATTACAGCACGAACAAGATGGGCTACTTGAGGTTGATCCCAGCTGTGACAAACTGCAGAAAGGCTGTGTAAGTGTCATATCCAAATGAATGTATTTTAATACTTGAGTACTTATGTCTGGCAGGGACAAGGTAACAAACTGTCTCAGTGTATATAGTAATGATGTAGGTGCGGTACCAGCACCTGTGGGGAATTTGCTTCAGTAACTCCACCCTGTTACTTATGCCTGTATGACCACAGTGCTGTAAATCCCACTGATAAAACACTGACAATGTTTTTTAAGACACCATCTCATTCAATAATGTAATTGTTATGAACAACAGCCAAACAAATAACAGTAAAAGGTACTACCTTACTAAACCATTTTTTCTTACTGTAAAGAAAACAAATATTGAAAAAGGCTAATATTGGGTAATTATTATTAGTATTATTATTATTATTATTATTATTATTATTATTATATATTTTTTTTTATTTTCATTTTTTTAAAGGTGTAGGTTTGGTGTCAACATTAGTAGGGACACAACAATCCACCCCTGCCCCTTGCCGCCTCACTTTTAAGCAGTCAAGACGTACGCTCTTGTAAGCACATCGGAAATATCTGAAGTTAAATTGACGTGATGCATAGGGTGCCTGCGCCAACGATATGTGCACCCCACAATCTGCGCTCTTTGTGTCTAGCACTTCATTCAAAATGAATGAACTTGGAAGAATTATTGAGCAGGTTTGCCTCTACAAGCGCCTGCATGAGAGCTGTAACATTATTTTACAGAGATACTGTGACAATAGAAGTGCTAACTAACCTTAATGTGCTTCAGATTCATGTGGTGTCTGGAGGGTCTTCCGTGACACTAAATATATAAATGCTACTCCTTAATGTGACTTCACATGTTTGCTCAAATATTGGTAGGGACAATTCTTTCCTCCCAAAATATTCCTCCATTTTTTTATTTACAAGAATGGGGTTGATATGCACTTTATAGTGGTAGTTTATATTTTTAGCTGCTATTGGAAAGAAACCTTAATGCTTAAACCTTTACTTTATTTCTCAAACAGTCAGGCGTTAAACAAAATAAGCCCAAAAAATGTCCTTTCATCAACTCTGGTTTGTTGCATTGATTGAGGCCTAGTTTTTATCAACTGTGCTATCCACTAAACAAGGTAAATACTTTAAATATTTTAAATACAGTAAATACAGTAGATGTTGTGAATGTTGTTTATTCTCAATAATGTTTGCTTTATTTTTAATAATAGTGATACACACCTATTGTCGAAAGTTTCTGCTATTTTTATTTGATTTAAGGTCAAAAATGTGGTGCATATTGTGGTCGTTGATATGTTTGCTGAATTGAAGCCATACAAGTGATTGAAAGAGTTTTGTTTTCTTTTAACCATTTTATTTGCCATTACCAATCATATTATTACTTATATTATAATTAATTTAATACATGTAATAACAGTAATAACAGTAATGATATTCTTAGGTCTACATGCACAGAATTTCCTCCATGCACAGGTTTACACTACTTATACAGAATGTTCAAGAATAGAAATGGAAGTAATCCTACAAATAACTATTAAAAAGTATAACATCAGTATGAAATGTGTGGCATTTTAGAAACACCATGAGTGCATAGACATGGTTATAAACATATGAAACACAATACGTCATCCGAAATTGTGCAGGTGCATTGATGCAAGGAATTACAATAACAGTATTAAATAATGTATGCAAGCAACAAGTAACACAGCAGCAGCCAAAGAAAGTAAGAAGTTCCTTGTATTGAAACCAATTTCAAGTTATACCTAGTTCACAACTTTCATCTGTTGGCCTCTCTGGCATTGTGCTGCCTTGGTTCACATCGTATTTAACAGGTAGACTAGCTGCCTAACCTCCGTTACAGACTTCATTGAAATAAACATGGACTCTAACTAGTTACCACCAATCCTTTACCATCATTAACTATCATCATTACTCTCACTGTTATTCATCTGTACTACAATTCATCTTAGTTATATCATATTATTGTTGAGCAGAAGTATATGGTGGTACAGTCATTATCAGTACTGTATTAGTAGTCTAATTAGAGGAGGATGGGTCCCCCCTTGTGAGTTTTGGTTCCACCCAAGGTTTCTTCCTTCAGTTCAGAGGGAGTTTCTCCTCACCACTGTCGCCAATGGCTTGCTCACCAAGGGGGTTTTGTATGATTTTTACGACTTTCTTCTATGTTTTTATTTTCTTCTTATGCTTATTTATGCTCTATTGAACGTTTCTTATCAATAAATTTTAGAGATGGAAAGATCAATCGGCTATGTATTGGTATTGGCCAATTTTTAATCAAAATATGCGATCGCCGATCGGCCGATATTTCTCCAGTTTAGCCGTTCCCGAGAGCTGATCGATGGCATTAAACAAATGAGCCTAATTTCTGTATTTCCAGCTAGAGTTTCATCCAGGAAGAGGAGCCGTCCGTGAAACCCCCTCCAGCCATTCCCTGCAATTCCTATCGCTAGATGGAAATACATACCGTTTCATTTTCGACGGTTACGGCACCACATGCGCTGACAGAAAACATGTCGTCTGTCTGGCAGTGTTTTACCGTATGTGAAACAGACTCATCCAGGCGTTCTGTAAGATCTGTAAAATCAACGTGTCTCGTGGGGGAACCAGGATAAAGACATTTAACACAACTAATCTGATACTGCACTTAAGAGTACACCAAGTGGATGAATACAGTCAGTATCAGCAAACAGCAGAGCTAGCACGGGCAGCTAGCACAAAACAAATAACTCGGAAACCCGTGCAGACCAGATCTGACCGGTCCGAACAGTACAGCAGCAACAACCAAACAGCTAAAGGAATCACAGCCAAAGTGATTGAGTTTTTAGTGCTAGATAACCATGTTTCATGACTTGCTTGCGCTAATAATTGCATGTAGCCTGCTGTGGCATATAGCCCCGCCCTCGATCTGTATTGGCTATCGGCCGATCGCGCTGCGAGGTGATCGGCGATCGGAATCTGCCTCAAAAACCCTGATCTGGACCTAATCTCTACTAAATTTCTGTAAAGCTGCTTTGTGATGGGATCAGTTGTAAAAAGTGCTACAAAATTTGATATGATTAGATTTTAGGAATTGCGCACTAGACAGTGAAAGAGATGACCAAAGGACAGGGCTAAATTTGAACTGAAACAGGGCAGTGTGGAGACTGGGAGGGGCAGAGCCTGGCCATTGATACAGTGACACCCACTATACCACAGTAGTTTGCAGATATTATCTGTGAAGTAATTCTCCCTCTCATTTTCTCTTTCTATTTTTGCTTGTATTCTCTGAGTTGTCATTCACGCACTCGTGCTTGTATGTGTGTTTCTTCTGCTCTGGTTAGTTTTAAAATGGCCCATGGCAGTTTTGGAGAAAAATGTCCAAGTAGTAAAAAAAAAAAAAAGAGTACAAATAGTATTGGAAACATTTAAATGGAGCAAATATTCAGATTAATCCCATTTATCTGAAATATGACTCTAGAAATATACTGTCAGCATGAATTGCTGTTTTAACTGTAACCATTTGTCTTGTAGACTAACTGGCTGTGAACTCAGTATGCATTCCTGTGAAACTCTCTACTCTGCTCTGAAATCAACAAATTCACACCTGAAAGAACTGGACCTCAGTAACGCTTGGCTGCAGGACTCTGGAGTGGAGCTGCTCTTGGCTGGATTGAAGAGTTCAAACTGTGTACTGGAGATACTCAGGTGAGCTTTCAGTACATTTATTCCTGAATGGAAAAAAACATTGTGCACTCAGAAAGTTCAGGCCATTATTTAGAGGTCAGTCATGACTTTTAGCAGATTCAAGCTGAAATGAAGCCTCTCCCTTCAGTGTTCCTTACACATCCTCACCCCAGAACATATGCATGCATGCTACATACACTAATATACTACATTAATATAATACACTACATGTTGGCGATTACTGAGTTAGAAATGATTTTCAGAAATAAAATGATGATACAAACAGAAACTGACAAAGCTAATTAGGTAACCAATGTAAATGAAAATAGAACCTTCCCAACATTATTGTGAACTGACTTCTTCTGAGCCCAGAATCAATTTTATTTAGTTTAAACAGGTTGGCATCCCTAAATATTTTTTTTTTCATCTAGAGCTTTCAAACTAGTACATCAGTTGCATATGCATTACTACAAAATCTGAAACCAAAAATCATGCAAGTTCTGTTCACATGTAGGCAAACGCACAGTATAGTGGTCTAATATCACCTTATTGTTGGTGTGCAAGGCAGGTTTGTCTCATACTTATTCTCTTTTTTATTTTCGTGCCTGCTCTTACTTGTGTGAAATGGTGCAACAGAAGGTGTGGCACTTAACAGCCACTGCTACAGCGATATTCTCAAAGCCATTTTGATCCAAAATTGTACTTGCAGTATTTACATCTCCGGCCCTTTTTTACTGCAGACACAATGCCAAAACTGTATATGCACTTGTAGACTTCAAAGTTCTGCAATTTTCCTAAAACCTGGTTTTGTGGATTTACCCTGTTTTCACCCCATTCTAAACCACTGGAGATGATGTTTTTAGTGTAGTGGGCCCCAAAGTTTCGAACCCTACCCATTTACTTGCTTGTTAATTCATTTAAAAAATCAGTTGAAAATGAATGTTTTTAGTTTGCCTTCTCATGACATAGTAGCTGCAGCTTAGTAACTCTGTATTTATTTTAGGGTGGGAACTGATTCAAATAATTAATACCTGCTAAACTCATTATTTTACTTTATCATGATTAAATACATTTGTTTTATTTGTCACAATTTTTCATTTGATATGCAGAGTTTTTTAATTTGGCTCTATGAGTGCAAGAAATACATAAATAATTTAGTACTTGCAGTGATTTAACTTAAAACTGATTATGAATATAAGGCTGAACATTAATATAAGGTAAACATAGTTTCCCGTTTTTACACAGATGAATGAGAGCATATGTTCCAGCTTCTCTCCGTGACCATAGTCCTCCTTCTGCCTGACAATGTTAAAACTTGTTTTGAAGATAACAGTAGCTTTTTGCAATGCTGCTGCTTTTGTTAATCCCAGAAAATGTTACATGTCATAGGACATCTTTAAATCCGGACACCGTTGACATGCTTGTATTCCTGGCTCATAACCTGCAGTAAACACTAGACAGGCACAATGCACATGTTTTCTTATAGTAGTTGTTTTCAGCTACATGATTCAGAGGACATTCAAAATCCAGATGGAGGCATTAAGTGAAGTGGAGGAGATGGAGGTGTCTCCACTGCACTAGTTTAGATGATATTACGAGAGAGAGATACAAACATCAGAGTATATGTTAGATGTGATCTTGATGTGATGAAGAGAGATTGGAACTGAGCTGAAATATTAGCTGCTATCGAGGCAGCCGATGTAAGAACTACCAAAAAAAACAAACCATCAGGTCAGCTTTTTATTCACCAGTTTTCCTGTTCCGCCTTTAATAGGGCAGCAGGTACATGGCTAAAACTGGTGAATAAGCTCACTTTACCACAATATACACAGAATAAGTGAGCTGTTCTAACTTTTATGTGAAACCTTTTCTGTAAATAAGTTGCTATGCCACATTTTCATGGTAATAATGATAAGCACATGAGTTAAACAACTGTAATTGATTACACTTTACTGAAGGAATGTTATAAGTAAACTTGAACCATTCTTTCCAGCTGGTGCTCTATGATGTGTATGCATTTGTAATGTTATTGCAATATGAGTTTCTGCAAATACATTACTTAAGTACATGTGAAAGAACAGATCAAATTATCTCGCACATGCAGCACCAGAGAGATGTGATATCATTGCAGGCAATGTCTAAAAAGTGTTTCTCTGCACTGAGATTGAACCCTGCTTACCCTGAGTCTGTACTTGCATTACTTCCAGTTGGAAACACACTGTTTTAATAATAATTCATCATATATCTTGTCATATTGCCGTCATGATATTAAACAACTTTACCAAATATCAGACTTATGTCAATATCGCACAGCCCTACTGCTGACATATTTATACGTCTATCCCTTGGTGCCGAGGTCACAAATATGTGGAACACAGTCTGGGTCGGGGTTTAGATGTTGTCCAATGCGGACCCAAACCGATAAAGAAGTCAAATTAATAGGCTTTTATTGTCATTCCATCTACGTACAAGTACACAGTGGAGTGAAATTGGGTTCCTCCAGGAACAACATGGTGCAACATGAAACAAAGAGTACAAAAGGTGAGGTACAAAGCGAGAAGCAGCAGTCGGAGAATAAAGCGAGTCAAAGAAAAAATAACGTGCTTTAAAAGAAGAAAAGCCAACGACGAAAACTGACTTTTTAACCAGGAATGGACCAAGACATAGATGTTTATTCTTCCCACAGGCAGCTCCAAACCAACAAGTCAAGCTGTGAAATTTAGTGAAACATAACACAAGTTAGAAATTATGACGGTCCGGACCTTGTCCTGAAGAAAGTTCCTCTAACTGGACTGTACTGAATTTTAATTATATACCCTTCCATAGTGGAACCATTTCAGTAAACTACAATTATACAAGATCACTTGTAGCTGTGTTTTCTAATATCATGGTATAAATACATGTTTTCTAATATCCTTTTGACTTTTTTGAGAGATATGTGTTCTCCCTTTACAGACTGTCTTCCTGTAATATTGGGTCTTGTGAAAATCTACCATCAGCTTTACAACTGGTAAACTCTTCACTGAAAGAGCTGGACCTCCGTAACAGTGATCTCCAAGATTCAGGAGCAGAGCTGCTCTCTTCTGGACTGAGGAGCCTAAATTGTAAACTGAAGACACTCAGGTTAGATTTACACAAAATCATTCCTGGTATGCAATGCTACATCAAGCTACAATTAAACTCAAACAAAAATACTCCATCAATACAATAAATTAAATTACAAGAGTGTGATTATTCTTCCTGTTTGCAAGACTATATGATTCAAGTTTATGAAAGTGAAGCATAAGAGAAAAAAATGAAAGTGAGTTAGATAAAACTGAAACTGATAGTATATCCCTCTTAATGTGAAGATTTAAGTCTAATGACAGACTTAAATATTTTTAATTAACATATATACCAGCAATATATAATGCAGAATAATTGTTTGTAAGTGTTTATGCTACATAATGTTGTTATTATATTAATATTCTATTAATATTATTATATCAAAATCATAAATAAATGTTGATTGTAAAAGAAGATCTATATATTTTACTACAAGTAAAGTTCAGTAAAATGTACTTATAGAACCACTGCTGTCATAATGCATTGTTATAAGCAGACAGAGTCTGATGCTCAGAAGTCTTAATTTATACTCAAGTCCCTCTCATTGGAACTAACAATATTAGAGTTTGACTGTTGCTTTGTAATTATTTTGGTGGAAGTGTAAGTTCTAAAATGGTGAGTACTTTTTATTATTATTTGCAGATGTTTTTCTATAATTCTATAATTTTTCTATAAAGATCTTCACTCTCCAGACTTTGTATAATTTGAAGACTAAAGAATATTAGCCAAATGGACAATAAATCAATCTGTCAATCAACCATGAAAATAAACAAGCAGTAAATCAATAAATACATTCAGAATTCAGGAAAAGTGAATTCTAGACTAGCAAAGTAGGAAGTTATTGTTTTTAATCAAATTTTTGTCACTTAGTGTAACTGCAGTGTAACCATTCTACTAAGCTGCAAATATGGAATTATGCAGTCCTTTTCATTTTGTAAGTTACTGTGTGTTCTCCCCCCTGCAGGTTAATATCATGTAAACTTGGGTTAAAGTCTTTAGAAAACCTGGGATTAGTTTTACAACAGGCAAACTCCTCTCTGAAAGAGCTTGACCTCAGTAACAGTGACCTTCAAGATTCAGGAGTCGAACTGCTCTCTGTTGGGCTGAAGAGTTCACACTGTAAACTGGAGAAACTCAGGTGAGATTTGGGTGAATTTGTTTTCTGATGCAATGCTACAATATTAGATGCTGTGTTGTCTAACGCCATGATACAAATTCTTTTTTCTAACTTCTTTTTGACTGTTTTGTAAGATATGTGTTCACCCTTTGCAGACTATGGGTGTGTACTATTGAACAAAACTGTAATGAAAACCTTAACATTTAAAGTATCTAACAGAAATTCTGATAACAGTGTGTTTTACGGAGAAAGTTTTGCCTAGTTTTAATGTGACTACTTCAGTAAAACACCCATAGAATTGCTGCAGCCTTATTTCATATCTAAAAGTTAACAAAAACCTAATTATTTGCCTACAGCATGTGCTCACAGTGACGTACATAGGATTAGCTGTTGTGTATTCATGCAAAAATGTTTTTTTATTAAGCAGCTATGCCACATATGCATGGTGATAATGACAACTGCATGAGTTACACTGCTGTAGCTGATTATAGTGCCACATTCGACTTGGATGACTTCTTGGGAAAAGGAAATATTCTGCTTGCTGATTTCTCCTTGTGTAACTTAGTGGACCCAACCTAATAAGCCACAAACATATAAATATGCTGTCAGTTTTGTAAGATATTGTATGTATTCACCTCTTACAGACTAGATTCATGCAATATTCAGGAAAAGTCCTGTGAACATCTGGAATCAGTTTTAACACTGGTACACTCCTCCCTGAAAGAGCTAGACCTCAGTAACAATAACTTGCAGGATTCAGGTGCGGAACTGCTGTCTGCTGGACTGAAGAGCTTGCACTGTACACTGGAGACACTCAGGTGAGAATTGTGTAAATTCATTCCTGATAGGCAATGCTATATCAAAAATAATACTTTCATTTAAATCATACAATATTCCATTCATGAAAGAACATTCCACTATTTTAAGATTGTCATTCTCCTACATGTATATAATAATCAGATCATTAGCAGCTGTGTTGTTCTTTTTAACTGTTTTGTAAGATATGTGTTCACTGTTTACCGACTACTGGTCTGTAATATTGAACAAACCTGTACCAAAAAAAACTTAATATTTAAATAATATATCAGAAATTACAGTATTAGTATATTTTACTAAGTTTTGCATAGTTTTTCAGTGACCATGTTAATAAAATGCCAATAGAACTGCTATTGCTATATTTGATTTCAAACAGCTGACAAAAAACAAATCCTTTGCCTACAGAAGGTGTCACTAATAGGCGGACTACGGTACGGGTCCAGACCCAAACCGATAAACAATTGAAAAGGATTTAATTCTGACAGTGTTTATTTTAAGCAGTGTTAATTTCAACCTTTTTTTCATGACGAAAACGAGATAATACCTAAATAAAATCTACAGAAAGGATAAAAACTATGTCGAAATTGATTGACACTTTAGTCAACGAATAAAAACGAGACAAACATGTTTGGCAGGGACGACATCCAATCAGAACTGATTTAGTTTTGTGAAAGGCGGGGACAAGTTAGGAAAACATCAAATCATAACTACTTTGGCGTATATGGAATGGCGGGACAAACCGGGTAGCCGTCAGTCAAACACACACAAATTTGGTCTAAACCCGGGAAGACCATACGAGCCTGTGAACTGTCACTACTCATGATGGAACATCATGATGGAACTCATGATGGAAAGTTATCTAGACAATGTCAGCAGAGAGAAAGAGAGTTTAGCGTTTGTGTTTAGAGAAAATCACCACACCGCGCTGGACATCAGCTCTCCAGCACCAGACGCTAGCTTAGCCGTGCTTAATCCTAGTCCTGAAAGCACACTGCCTTTTACAGTTTAGAGCGTGTCCTGATGTAAATGCTGTATTAACTCAGTAAATTGGTGTTAATGGTCAGATTAGTTGGATCAGGTATGTGGGAAGCAGGTGAGACGCAGAGCTAGAGTCGGGAGACTAGCTAGCTAACTCCAACCATCTGCGTTTGATGATCATGTCCCAAATCTCTCCGTACACACTAGAAAGTGCACAAAACAGATTAGCCAGTTTTATTTACAATTTAATTAGTGCATGTAATGTGCAGTGTGTGTCTCTAGTGAACACTGTGACCTAGAGATGTGGCAGTTTTTCATTCATTGATTTACTGTTATGCTAAAATTTATTTGAATTGCACAGTTAAAAACATTTTCATAGTAAAAAGTGATAAATGCAATTAATGTAGATTAGTTAACCAAAGAGCATGTAATTTAATTAGATGGACAGCACTAGTAACAATTATTAAATAAAGATAATAAATAGATAATAAATAAAAAGGTGATACAAGGATAAAATAACAGTTTTCTCTTATTCACTTTGCAGTTACGGAAGACCTCAGATGTTGTTTGTTAAATTAGTTTGTGTGTGTATTGGTCTTTCAAACATGAATAATTTTCCATAACTGGTTAATAAATGTTTCATTTTGTGTAAGTATATATAATGACTTAAATAATTGAAGGGAACTGAAAAAAAAAACATTATATTTTACACCCTTTATATTTTAGTCGAATGAATCGACTGTAGATTTAGTCGACTATGTTCTTATGATAATTAGTCGACTAAAACTAGACTAAAACTAAAAACAATTCAGATGACTAAATTATGACTAAAACTAAATGACATTTTAGTCAAAAGACTACGACTAAGACTAAAGCAAAATTTGCTGTCAAAATTAACACTGATTCTAAGTGGCAGAACGTTTCTAGTCTTTACGGTACACAGGCATTGTGGCGCAGTGACCTCACAGACCAATCACATGCGCTGTAAACTCACCAATCAGATCTGTGCAGATTCGGGCGTGCGGCGTGCACACAGGCGAGGTACAAAGCGAGAAGCAGCAGTCAGAGAGTAAAGTGAGCTGGAGAGAAAGGCTTGTTCAGACGACGTGCTCTAAAAAAGAAAAGTTGGCAGCGAAAAACGACTTTTCAACCAGGAATAGATATATGCTTATTCAGCCAATCCCAGCGTCATCGGGCAAAGGCGGGGTACACCACGGACAGGCCACCAGTCCATCGCATGGCCAACGCACTCACTCACACCTACGGGCAGTTTAGAGTGATCGATCAACTTAACATGCATGTGTTTGGACTGTGGGAGGAAACTGGAGTACCCGGAGGAAACCCACTCAAACACGAGGAGAACATGCTCACTCCACACAGAACAGCCTGTGTATTTTATATGTGTATGAGAACGGCCCTGACACAATTTCAGCCCAGATTTAAAGCACAACCAAAACTCACTCCTCTCACTAAACAAGAGAAAGTGTGAGAGAGGAATACAAGACACAAATAACCTGTTAAGATAAGGTAAAATTGAGTTAACAAGATTAAACATTTTATTTACTTTTTCTCTAAATAAGCACTTTATAATGCACTTTTTTTCAAAAGCATTTTTAACCTATCCCTTCTTTTTACTTGAAGTGAGCAGGAAAAAAAACATTTATTTAAAGTTTTATAAAAAAATCTTTCAGTTCAGCATTTAAACAATAAATATACTGAAATATGCTGAACGGTATGTGTGATGTGTTGGTGTTTCAGTTGCTGATGGTATATGATGCTGACTTGAGCATACAGGATATGCCACTGAATCATAACACACGTTAGAAATGATGACGGTCTGGACCAACCTAAGAAAGTTTCCTCTTACTGGACATTACTGAACACCCCTGGCCTAAAGCTTTTATTCACAGTCAGTGGAATATCTATGACTTCAAGAATATGGAGTGACAAGTTTTTTCCTCACAATACTGGTCCCATACTATGGAACTACAACTACATTATGGGTTCATTTTATTGTTACTTTCTAATTATGTTAGTTGAAGAATAAGCTATAAAAACAAAAAAATATGTACTTATTACGTTTACAAGTTCGTCTTTTAGTCTTATTATGAAATCTGCTCTCCAGACTTCTGGGGGAAAAGTCTAAGGATTTAGGGGTTAGGTGTCTTGCTCAAGGGTACATCAGTCATGTCCCGTGGATTGAACCGGCGACCTTCCAGTCACAAGACCAGATCCCTAACTTTCAGGCCATAACTGCCCACAAAAGGAAGACAGCTATGCAGCTTGACGGGCTCAAACCCACATTCTCTGTGTTGAGAGGAGTGCGCTCTGCCGCTGCACCACAGGATGTACAAACATAAGCTACAAACATTTAAATATGCTGTCAGTTTCCTCAGACTGTTTTGTAAGATATAGCATGTATTCTTCTCTTGCAGACTACAGTCATGTAATATTCAGGAAAAGTCTTGTAAACATCTGGAATCAGTTTTAAAACTGGAACACTCCTCCCTGAAAGAGCTAGACATCAGTAACAATGACCTACAGGATTCAGGTGTGGAACTGCTGTCTGCGGGACTGAAGAATACACACTGTAAACTGAAGATACTCAGGTGAGTATAAGAATAAGTGATTGCTGAAGGGATATCTAAAATGGGCATTATTCTGATAGATTCAAAGGTAATGTAACTAACGTTATGACATTTCTAAACAAAGATTACAAGGGAAAGGAAGTTGACCCAGACAGCAAATCTACTCTGCATCTGTTTAGGGCCAAAGCACAGCATCTGGTCTGATTAGAAACTGGCCCAGATTAGCAAAAGATACCATTACATCTGGCATTGAGCTGGCACAGGTGTAAATGGTGTTCATATCTGGCCCAAATATAGCATGGGCCCGGTTCAGAAAAGTTTTAATCTCTGTTTAACAGAACTAGCTTTTTCTGAAACAGAGTCCACACCGACTTGTCCAATTAGTACTGGATCCATTTCACTGTCACTGACAGCTTCATATCATGCATAAGTAAATTCAAAAAATAAAACTATGTTGCTTTTATAAATTATAGCTTATTAAACATTATTCTATTCAGTGCAGCATTTTTTTCAAAAGCAAATTTTTAAATTAAGTGACAATTGTATGAATAGATTCAACTTAAACTAACTGAAATATAAAACAATACAACATAACACCTTCGAGTATTAAGTGCAAATGTATATTTTTTTATATTCTCTATGCAATCAGTACTTTTGTCAGTCCCAATTTTCATATTAGTTGGCCCTAATGCAAATACTGGAATTCACTTCAGTTTGTCATTGCTGTGATCAACAGCTGAACAGTGAGCTGAATGGTAGCAATCTTTATGACCATTGCAAATAAATATAAAAAAACGAAATATTGTGATTTGATATAAGCGAGTGTGTTAACCTAAACATTTCCAAAGCTCTCTTGAAGCTGGTCATTTACAGTTGCCATGCAGTACCTGTTTCAGCTAACCAGTCATACATTATGTTGATTCAGGTATGGTACTGATGGAATTAAACAAATCCGTAGCAAGATGTCAGGAACCATGTGTTCTTCTAACTCTATCCATTAGACTGCAATTACAATCTTGCAATTATTTTTGATAATTAACTGGACAATCATTTTTATTTATATTTTTGACTCCAATAGAGCACTTTGTAGGTGCTGGTCAAAACTGGTCAATAAGTTTTAAACAGTGTGTTTTATCTTAAAACCAGGGCAAATGACAATTACAAGTTGATTCAACTCTGAGCTGTGAGCCTATTCCTTAATGGAAGATAGACACAGAAACTGTAATAGCCAGCTACCAGAGGAGTACTGGCATAACTGTCCAATTTAGAGTCAACTAATATTTGTGACACACAGTTCCAACGATTGGTGAAACTTTAGAAGCATATATTTTTGCCCTCTAGCAGACATGGAGGAGCTAAAGTTAGAACTAAAGAAGTGGTAAAATGATGTTGAAGACTGGACCTAGTGGTGAAGTGGTGTAAGAGGCTAGCCCTGGCAGAGAGGCAAAAAGAGCTTAAACTGAATCAAAGAGAAAACTCGAAAGTTAATTGGTTTTGGGACAATTTGGCTTGCTACCTCAGTTAAGAAAACTTCCCCTGTCAATTCCTGTAGCAGCCAGCCATCTTATTTTCTTGTCACCTTGAGTAAAATATATGTTAAACAATGCTGCAATGATTAACTTACTTCACAATTCAGCATTACAGTTTACCAGGGATGTCCAGGGATGACTTAGACCGTTGAGCGGGAAAACATGAAGAGTCAGTTTTATTTCCCACCTTAGGACTGTGCCTGTTAATGGTTAATGAAATTACCGCTATAACAAACCTATGTGACGATAAAAAAACTTAATATTTAAAAAAAATATATCTATTTTTTATCATACTGAAAAAAACCTATATATAAATATAAAATATGCTATGAATTTTGCATAGACATCACATTTGTGATGCAGAATAAATAAACAGACAATATGCAGTAGAATGTGTAGAAGTGTGTTCCCTGTAGAGAGTGTGTAATTCGATCAGGAGCACCCAAACGTACAACTTCACATCTCTCACTTTGGGTGTCTCCCTCTTTTTCTCTGCAGAGTATGTGGTTGTATAATTACAGAGGAAGGATGTGCTTCTCTGGCTTCAGCTCTGAATGCAAACCCCTCACACCTGAAGGAACTGGATCTGTCCTATAACCACCCAGGAGATAGAGGAGTGAAGCTGCTCTCTGCTAGACTGGAGGATCCACACTGCCGACTGGAAACACTCAGGTACAGACAGCTTTCTGTGTGAGTGTATGTTGGAGTTAGTTACTGAATTCAGTGGTGAACTAAAAACAGGTGTGAACAGCAATCATTTGCATTTCTGTATTTCTGTTAAAGCCTCTCAGGTTGTTGACAAAACAGATTATTAAACTTTGTGTTAATTAATCATCTTTAGTGCTGCCTCATAAACTCAATTTCTGCTTAGCACTTTTCTACTCCATAAATACTCAAGTATTCTGCATGAAATGTCTGTTGTAAAAGACGCATATAAATAAACCTCGACTTAATCACAGAGCAGGTTATTTTGAGGGTGGATCATTCTCTGAGATGTGACACTAACGTAGTGTGGGTGTGGATTGTGTGTTACGCTCTAATCTTTCATCAGTGGTTATAAGATCACTAGTTGAATATTCTTGATTGGTGAATGATTATTAGTCCAGTCTCAATGTGACTGTTTTTGAATTTGTGGACTTCACCACAAAAGATATATTTGTAAATAAGTGTAATATTTTAATAAAAGAGAAGACTGCAGTTACTGCACTGTATTTAATACATATGCTGTTAGAGACCTGGTCAATGTACTGCAGTTCTTAGTAACACTTTTTTTATCAAGTTTGTATTTGTAAGACTTCATAAATGCTCTCATGACAGAACAAATTTTCTACTCCAGGTTGCTATACATCAGTTTTTTTTGACTCCATCACTACTCTTAGACACGTAGGCTGTCCCTAGTGTGTCCTCCTTTTTCTTCTCCATGGCTTCTTACCTTTTCTTTATGTTTTTACCACCTGGTCCAGGTCAAGCCACAACATAAATGAGACCCCCATGCCCTCTTGGCTCCCCAAGCACACATACAGCCAAGGTTGCCAAAAAGTTGTATTTATTTAACAAAACTGAGATGAAACCATTCCATAAATTGAATCAAAGGAAAGATAACCAGTAATGGGGGAAAGTAACAATAAAAAATAACATCTCTACAAAACAAATCTAACTTATAAAAAAGAAAGAAATACAAATCATTTAAGCTAACTGCCCACCACAAAATACACACCAGTACACAAGGTTTCTACCGTCAGCTTAGTCCTATCACAAACTAGCAACCATGAGGCAGGGAACCAGGAACACACAGGAGCCATATTGGAAGCCAAGCACACCCAGCCACTTACTTTTAAAAGCTGGTTCCTCCTGGTAGTGACCAATCAGCTTGTCCCAAATTGGTCATTTGAGTTCCTCTTCAGTCCTGCAACAATGATCACACTCAACAAGAAAAAACAATCCAAATTATGACCCATAAGAACGTAACACGTGTCCATATTCAATCTACATAAAAGATCATTACAGACAAATATAGTACTTATTTCTGTAGAGTTACAAATGTGGAAAAATAAGTAAAATGCAGATATTTTAGTGCAGTAAATAAACCAGTGTTACAAATAAACACATTATAATTAACACAATACAACACATGTTTGTTTGAAAGGCCTGCCACATCTAAGCATCTATCTGATATTCATATATTTTTTTAAGAAACTTAAAACTTGAGCCTCAACGGTTACTCAGCTTTAAATGATTTCCAGTGAGAAACATCTCTCTATTAAACAAAACATACACATGACCCTTTGACCCTCTTGATATCTCCATGCATTGCCTTAAGAAGACTTTCATGTGGCCTTCGCTCATACCTTCCACCAGCAAGCTGAAAAGAATTGCTTGGTTGGATTGGGGAGGGGGCAAAATGTCATGGAAGAAATATCACTTGGATGTGTGGTGAACCATTCTTTTATGGCACATGCTTCACCCACACAATCAATAGTGGATATGGCAACATTTTGTGCTTTTATAATACGTCTTTGGATTTTCCCAGAGTGTAATGATGTTATTTGTCCCTACAGGACAAAAGTATACAAAATAAACTGGGGAAAATAGTGTGCACAGAGTTTTGCAAAATGAATGCAAACCATGTTGAATCAAAAAGACGTTTATAGAGTTTATAGAACAATTATGGGATTTTAGCATAACGATTGTCAGGACCACCGCAGACCAGATATGATGTGGATGATGGGTCATTTTCAGCATCACAGTGATACTGATGTGGTGCTGGTGGTGGTGGTGTGCTAGTGTGTCTTGTGCTTGTATAAGTGGATCAGATACAGCAGCGCTGTGAATAGTCTACCAACCAAAACAATCCAGACAACAGTGTCCTTTGGACAGTGTCCTGTTACCACCGATGAAGGACTACAGGAACACAAACTGTGCAGCAACAGATGAGCTATCATCTCTAACTTTGCATCTACAAGGTGGGGAGGTAGGCGTGTCTAATAGAGTGGACAGTGAGTGGACACAGTGTTTAAAACCTCCAGCAGCACTGCTGTCTGATCCACTCATACCAGCATAACACACACTAACACACCACCACCACATCAGTTTCACTGCGGTGCTGAGAATGAAATAATATATATTTCATAATACCTTTCATTTCATAATACATAAAAGCAGCTCTCTGGTGGTCCTCTGGGGGTCCTGACCATCAACAACAGACTAAAAGGAGGATAACATATAATGTATACTATACAGTGAATCAGATGAACTACAATCTGTAAGTGTAGAACTATAAAGTGGTCCTATATTGTCAGTGGAGCTGATACACATTGAGTGTAGATACAAGGAGGTGGTTTTAATGTTATGGCTGATCTGTGTATGTATATGAGTTAATTATATGTTAACACAAAAATACATAATGAGGTAGACATAAATATCAGTTGAACTTTAAGCTGCAAAAGTGCTTTTCTGTATGTTTGTTGCGCTGTTTCTCTCTTCAACTCAGTGTGTTCAGAGTAGTACTGTAATTCTGAGGGAGGGATGCGTACAGCACAGAGGAAAACATCCTTATGTGAAGAGATTATAGTGTTATGTGAAGAAATTATAGGATCGAGGCCGACTACAATAATGAAGTTAAAGAAGTCTCTGGTGCCCTCTCCTTCCTTTTCTCTCCCTCTCTCCAATTATTGTCTTTATTCATCTCTCTCTTTAGCTCCAATTTTCTTTCCGTCACTCTCGCTGTCTGGTACTATATTTTCTGTCTTTGTCTCTCTTTCTGGTTCTTATCTCCCTTGCTCACTAATTTCTGTCTCTGTTTTATATACAGTGCACCCAAATAGATTACTTTTGTTATTGTTATTTTGTCATACTTAGATTTTTCAGATTTGCCTCGTTAGACCACAGAATATTTTATCAAAAGTTTTGGGGTATATCCAGATGTTTTGTGGTAAATGTAAGATGGCCTTTGTGTTCTTTTTGATCAGCAGTGGATTTTACCTTGGAACTCTCCCATGGATACCATTTTGCCCAGTCTATTTCTTAATGTTGAATCATGGACACTGACCTTACCTGAGGGAAGTCATTTTGCTAGGCCAGGCACTCCTGGGAAATTTCACCATTTTTTCATGTTTTCTACATTTGTGGATAATAGCTCTGTGGTTTGCTAAACGGACTTAGAAATGGCTTTGTGACCTTCTAGTTAGATGTCAATGACTTTGTTTCTCATGTGTTCTTGAATTTCTTTAAATCGGGGCATAATGTGTTGCTTTTAAGATGTCAGACAGGTTCTGTTTAAGTGATTTCTTGATTCTACAGGTCTAGCAGTGATCAGGTCTGGGTGTGGCTAGTGAAATCTGTAAGGGGGCAAATACTTTTACACAGCACTGTATATATTCATTTCTCTTTTTGTCTCTCTCTATCTTTGTGTCTATGTCTCTGTGGCTGTTTATTTTTTTTCTGAAAAAAAAAATGTGTTGATTTTCTTCAACCTTTCTCCGAACGCACTCCTGTTTAGGTGTTAACTTCTGTAGATGGCCTGGATGTCTCTGTGAGATGGTTTTAGTTCCATCTTTGTTAAATGTTTGTATCACTTTTGCTGCAGTACTCTGACTGATAAGTAAAGCTTTGCTAATCTTCTTGTTCATCTTCAGTTTAAACCATCATTTGTGTAATAAGGGACGATTCTGAGATCTCGTAGCTTCTCTCTGCTTCTTGTTTTTACCCACAGACACTTTTTAATAAGATCCGGGTGCACGCTCTGAATGTGAAGGAGATGTTTATAAAAAAGCTCTTACATTACAGTATGTACTAGGACTGGCCCGAATAGCTTTTTTTTTTTTAACAAACACATTAAAAAGATTAAAAACAGATTAAAGTACAACAAAAATGCCAGGAATAAAAAGTATTGACAAAATTTAATAAAGAAAAAGAAAAGCATGACTTTAAACAAAGAACAGTAACTTTATTTTGCTATAAAAAAATGGCAAAACATTCTGTAAACAACAAACTTTTAATAGCTTCAAAAGAAATCACTATTTATTATTATAGATTACAGAGAAGCTTAAACAAACGCCAAGCAAACGAACAAAATACCAACTGTAAGAAATTTAACAATGGAACAGGAGTAGCACCTATCATTGCAGCGGAGCACACATTAAAAAAATAATTACCTTAAACACAATAATGCAAACTCCTTGAACACTTCAAATAAAAATAATTATTTTAAATACAAGTAATACAAAATTGAATTATTTAACCATCTAATAATAGTATTGCTGCTAAAATAGATAGCAGCACAGCACACAAACATTATATTTGAAATAAAAATAAAAAATGTAAATACCTTGAATAACAACAGCACCATTAACACAGAAACACAGAAAAGAACATTTTAAAAGCAAAACACTGAGTGTAGTAAATTTAACAAAATAGCAGGTCATGTTGTTAAAACAGCAGCACAGCCTAAAAAAAGAACTTTAACAAATACAAAAACACTACATATAATATTTTTTACAAAATAGTAAATGTCTCGGTCTTAGTAGCGCAGTTCACACAAAAAGAACGCTTTAAATAAAAATAAATACCTTAAAAAGCAAGAATTGTAATAAATTCTACATAATGGCACATATAGCGCCATAGCAAAGCAGCACACTTGTAAAAATAAAGTATTAATTGAACAGAGGGTAAACTACACCTTCTTTATGTTGTCTGCAAGTTGACTTTTTTTTTGGTAAAATTGAGCTTCGTGACTTGTTAACTATGTAGCCGGCCTTGGAAAAATGCGCTCCGCCGGGGTCGATGTGGTCGGTATGCAAAGGCAGCATTTAGCTGCAAAAGCTAGTTTGGGGTAGGGGTCGCTGTTTTGTTTCCACCATGCGAGTGGACCAGACTGGACTTTGTGACTTTGTTGTGTCCTTTAAATACTGCTCCATTTCTTTTTTGCGCTGGATTCATTGTGCTCTTTCTCTTCGTTATCAGACTTAGACTGCATCAGCATTGCAATCTCCTGCTGTCTCTGTTTTTTGTGTGGTGGTGATCAGGGAAAATAAAACGAACATCCAAATACCAAAATTAAAAACTGAATACCTACTTAACGAGCGAATATCCGAATACCCTTTTATTTGGGTCCAGCCCAAATGTGTGTACAGCAGAAGGGTGTCTGGCATTCTGCTTCAAGAGACACTGTGATGGTGCCAATGAGGAGTGGGAGGGTGATGTTCTCCTCAGTCATATGAGCTCTACTGAAGGATGGTGGTACGAGCTAAACTTAAGGTTAAAGTTGGTTTTGTTAGTGTTTATGCTTCCACAGTTGCCACTGACAGGGTGTGTGGCTGTGCAGAATTGCAGTACTGATGATTTTTTTTCCTGTAAATTTTCGGCTTTTTGGCTAATTTCAAACTGAGAAAAGAGCATTTTAGTCACTTGTAACCGTGGTGGGATTGTGGGAAGGCTGCAATCAAGCAGCTCTGTCAACAGTACACTTTTAATGTCTCGTGGTAAGATGCAACTTGAGGCTGGGAATTACAAAGCCTGATAAACACCAGAGACCAGGCCAGAATTCCCCATATCTATCTGGCCTGATAGGAGACCACAGACCAGACTTTAAATCTAAGAGAACTGCTCTGAGAACCTGCTGGGTTTCAGGACAAAGGGGGCTCTGGTATGCTTTAACTTAACTTTAACATTAACTAGTTAGCTGTTTATTAAAATAGTTTTCCTCTCTTTCTGTCTCTCTGTGTATTTAGGGTGGATCACTGTGGGAAGGAGCGGATGAAACAGGGATTAAAGAAATGTAAGTTTGTTTCTTTCTTTCTCTCTCTCTCTCTCTGTGTGTGAGTGTGTGTTAATTTTTCTCTCTGTGTTCAGATTTCTGTGAACTCACACTCGACCTGAACACAGTGAACAGACGTCTATCTCTGTGTGAGGAGAACAGAAAGGTGGTGTTTGTGCGGGAGGTACAGTTGTATCCTGATCATCCAGAGAGGTTTGATAACTGTCGGCAGGTTCTGTGTAGAGAGAGTCTGACTGGACGCTGTTACTGGGAGGCTGAGAGGATCAGAGGTGTTTTTATAGCAGTGAGTTATAAAGGTATCAGGAGGAAAGGAGGCAGTATTGACTGTATGTTTGGACGGAATGTAAATTCCTGGATTCTAGACTGTGATGATAACAGTTACTCTGTCTATCACAATGATAACAGAACTGATATCTCTGCTCCCTCCTGTCAGTGTAACAGAGTAGGAGTGTATCTGGACTGTCCGGCCGGCACTCTGTCCTTCTACAGCATCTCCACTGATAATCACACACTGACACACTTACACACAGTCAGAACCACATTTACAGAACCTCTATATGCTGGATTTAAACTTCATACTACTGACTCCTCAGTTCGTGTTCTCAGTGTGTGTGAGAGAGAATAGTTTCCTCTCTTTATCTCTCTCTTTTTCTTTCCCTGTGTCTTCCATTCTTTCTCTAATTCACTCTATCCCTTTCTCTGTATCTTTCCTTATGCCTCTCTCTCATTCTCTTATACTCTGCATCAACCTCTTGAACTCTTTATGTTTCTCTTTCTCTCTCTCTTTCTAGAAAACCTACTGATGAGGACGTTTATTTTTATGTTTAACTAAAACTATATTGTTATTAGTTTTTTACTTTCTGATGTTTCTTCGACTCTGTTCCAGCTCCAGACTGTCTGGTCTGTAAGTCTATGTAACTGTTATTATGGGATGTTCAGTTCATTGTGTGATTAATAAACAGAACTACACTGTTATAAACAAAACTGTATCCTGATCATTCTCTTAACTATTCAACAGTCTGTATGAACATTCAGGCATCCGCTACTGAAAGCTAACTGGCTAGATTTGTGTTGTGTCCCTACATCTTTACATGTACATAATTTAGTAAAACCTCAGACAGCTGTGCACATTAGAACACATATTAGCCGTTAGAAATACAGCGGTTACAGTAATAACCTGTATAAACACAGTAATAAACTACATACACTGTAATAAACCATTTTTAGAAATACAGTAAACAATTATGAATATTATTGACTCTACTGACTGAACTACAACATAATTATTATAAATAAATATATATATAATGTGTGTAGTGCTGGTACAAGTGTATCAGTCACAGCAGTGCTGCTTTACATGTTACACAGGGTGGTCAATGAGAGTTGAAAGTAGGCAGTGGTCATGATAATGTGACTCGACTGTGTGATCTCAATGCTGTGCATGTAAACAGATGAGGTATAATCTCATGACTGATCACATACAAAGTGGAACAACAAGGTAGGGGTAATTAAAACTTAACCAGAGCACCAGAACCTCTGCTCTTTCAGTATTATTCCAGACTGGGATGTGATTTATCACAATATGTTCAATCTTATCACTTAACACACTTCAGGTTAGCTCACAACTAGACGCAGTTCAGGCTTTGTTGGGGATTTCTCTGACAATACGAGGCACATGCACTGACAGATCCTAGGTTGTGCTCATGCACCTGCCCTTTTATACGCTCTGACTTGATAAGAGCCCTTTTTGCAAGATAGTTTTCCTTTTTTTTCCCCACCACTAATTTTGTGGAAATAAATCACTATTGGAACATCTCAGTACAACCAGACTAACTTAGACAATAGGCCACCCTTAATGCTACATTCACATTACACGCATTGATTTGAAGAGCTCAGATTTGTGTCCACAGAGCTCTAAAAACACCAGTACTGTGTCACATAAAAGCATAAAATAAATCTGTGCTACTTCAGCCTAATGTGTGCAGAACACAACCCAATCTCAACAACGGGCATGTTAGTTATTATATTTCAGAGTTTGCAGGTTAGCTAACCCGTGAGCTTGTGTCTGCATGACTTCATGTTTGACTTCAGGTTTTGGCTTTGTTCAACAACTCAGAACAAAGTGGAGCAATTATATGAGCAATATTCAGGTTACACAACACTCAAACAAGATCAAGTGTATCAACAGCAAATACACTTAGTTCACCTTTCTTCACTTAACTGAGCTGTGCTACACTGAATACTTATTTAGCACCCATGATTTAAATAAACAGAAACTTAATAATGAAAAACCGCAAATATGTTACCTGCAAGAACAAAAATACACCCTTTTTCTGTTTGTCGTACTAACTTAATGAAACAGATCTTTTGGTACTACATGGCTAGCATGCATGAATCTACCCACTGCGCAAAGACACGTAGAAAGGACGTCTTTTCTGGGTCATTTTTGCACGTCCAATTTTGGTCCCCTGAAGGTGCAGACTGTGACGCCAGACGACGTCTTCCACACGTCCAGTATTGACGACCCCAGGACCTCCGAATAAGGGTTAATTCTAGTCCAAATGAGGTCACTGTGGACGTCTTTTCTACGTAAAATTTTTGACTCGTTTTTATAGGCCTATTGCTTCTAGGCTCTGTGCATAGCTGTACTGCCATTTCAGAAGGTGGCATACTGTTCCACTTAATTTTCCCACAGCTTCATTTGTCTCAGCAGCAGATAACTGGAAACGCATACAAAGGTGTAAAGCATTTCCAGTTCAAATCTGCTGCTGAGACAAACGAAGCTACAGAAAAATCTACTGGAACAGTAAACAGGTCCTCCACCTTCTGGAACTACAGTTATACACATGTTACTGTTACACAAAACATGCTTTATAAATAAATCACAATTCAATCCCCACTCATCTCTTTCCATCTTCATTTTTATTAATCACTGGCAAAAACATGTCAACCTGCCAACAGCCAGTAAAAGCAATGGATTAATTACCCACAACCTTACCACCGTGTTGCTTTTAGTCGGGTTAAAATACAAAACAAACAAAATTACACAGTCCACCTTGATTGGGGTGAGTGCTAAATTGAACGTGTTTTTGAGGTAAATTCCATCCACAAACTCTGCTGAACACCGAAAACTTCGAAAAGATTCTCAGTCCTGAGAGACGGCTGTGTCATCCACCTCCACGTCTTTGTGGTGCATGTGTAGCCGGGGTTTTATTCTGCTCGCCGAGACACCGAGACCCACTCTGCGTTGTATATATGAGTGTGAATAAACTGCCCAGGAGTCAGAACTGTCGCCTCATTCATTTATTTCTGTGTTGTAAAAGACCAAATAGTTCACTATCCTCTGTGAGAAAGCAATCTTTCACAGACAATAAGAGAACATATTCTCAGAACTTAAGTTAATACACAGTGCTGAATCTACTCGCATAGCTAGCGAGTTAGCTAGAAACACGGCCTCTCTCACTCGACAGAAAACCACTTTTATAAATATAGGACGATACAAAAGAGGGTCTAATCTATACAGCACACTTTTACCAGCCTTTTACTAAGTGCAGAGAGCATGACTGCGGTAATGTTTAGCTAACGTTAACTGACTGGGAAGAGAGGCAATGCCATAGCCACAGCAGGTTTAAAACAGCTAAAACAGCTAACACTACAAGTACATAAAATAACATAAAATTAACTGACCTAACCGAACTTACTTTGAGCTTTTGTTTTAATGCAGTTTTTGTTTTAGACGTAGGCAGACCAGAGCAGACCAGAGCAGAGCAGAGCAGAGCATAGGCGTGCGATCATTTGCTTCTGCAGTAAAGAAAAATCTAAATCGCGCCAAAAGCTTGGCGTGTTGCCTCAGCCAATCAGAGTGGCGTTGACTGGTTGAAATCACAAGTAGGCCTACCATAATTTTCCATTAACTGCATTTTCAAATAAATAAATAAATAAATAGGTTAAAAAATCTTGAAAAAAAAAGTTGAAAAATAAATACTACATTCATTAATAATGTAAATTTTCTGCACCTGTCTTAGACGTTCCCATGATGTCCAAAAAAGTTACCTAGTCCGATGTTCAAATGTTTAACTGCATATTGACGTCCACGTAGGGTCATAGTTAGACGTCCAAGTAGCGGACCTATTTTGCACGTCATGTAGAAGTTCACAATCGGTCTTTGACCGACTGACGCAATAGACCTGCACGTCCATAAGACGTCTAATGTTTAGTGGGTACCTGAGCTGGCACCGGCAATGAAACCAATACGCATAGTATCTGAACCTGTTGCAGTCCTGTTTCTGGGCTGGGCTGCGTAGTGGCTTTAAAACAACAAAATGAAAATAAAAGGGTTCTAGATACAGTTCTTAGTTACCTCAGTTCAGTAGTTCAGTACGAGTTTAGTTTTCTACTCCCGCCCTGACTCGTAGACGGAAGTTCCTCGCAGGGGGGTTAGTGAGGAGCCCCGACTCCCTTCTCACTGTGTGTGACGGTCCTCCCGTGGCCATAGCAACAGTCCCTCATTAACGGCGCGATGAACTGGATACTGACGAACGTCTGACTATTTATTTCCGACTTGCGTCGCTATGGTAACCAGACTGCACATGAGCTGTACTGAACATGCTAGCTCATGAGCTGGAAAGCTAGACTACTCTCAGACTAAACATACTGCAGTAAAGTACTGAGCTGTTTAAATCTTATCTAACCGACTACATTTATCAGACATACAGTTACCCACTTACTTATAGGTTATAAAACCGACAACCTAGAGCAGGTAGTGAACTTATTCTTCTACAGAAACATTGGAAAATATATTTTGCGGTACCGTCGCCGTTCCACACAACTCGCTCTCTCCCTCGCTCTCTCACTCACTCACCGCCCCCTTAACTCAGAACCAATCACTGAGGGCTCTTACAGACACAGAGGGTTATTGACAGGCACGAGCACATGGTGTGCTAGTATGAATCTAACTTTAAGAAAACCCGGAAATATTTTGTGAAAATAAAACTACCGAAACAACCACACGAATAATTATTTATTCAACTAAACTTTAACTAAACCTAACACATCACATTACTATTTATTTAGTAATTTATTTTAACAGTTAGCAGCACCTTGTGATCTAAGTGGACGTGTTGGTTCATAGTAAGAGAGAAGTTCACTCAGGTACTGAGGAGCGACGCCGTTTAGAGCTTTATATGTCAGAAGAAGAGTTTTGTAGATCAAACTGGGCTGATATGGTCAAATGTTCTAGTTCTGGTTGGGACTCTGGCTGCAGCATTCTGAACTAACGGAAGCTTGTTAAGACTTTTGCTGGAACAACCAGAAAGCAGGACATTACAATAATCTAACCTCCATGTAATAAAGGTGTGAACTAGCTTTTATGTGTGTGAGATGTAGATGTTAAGAGAATTTAGATTTATTTTACATTTGTCTAATATTTAATAAAAAATTACTCACCACCTGCCACATATTGTAATTAAAATATTTACTCATACAGATCTTGAAAGTGTGAGGTTTTGAGGGTGAGTTTTGATGGTGGTTCATTTTACTGCTTATTACTGAGTGAAAAGAAATATAAGTTTATGGTGGACATGGTTTTAATTAATTTTCTGTCCTCTTGGGTTCATGCTGAGGGGTAAAACTCTGAAGACAGTGGTGTCACTTATTAAGAAATATTCTTTATTCCATAACTTGATCATTAACACAGCACAAACGAACAAGGCTGTTTGGGTGTGGTGTAGCTGCTGATGGTGGGCTGCATGACAGCACATATTAAACACTATTGCTTATTAATTAGAGAATTAAAACAGTACAAACGTTTATTGTAGCAGCACAAACTATTAGTAGTGTTTTTATTCCATTTCTGGTCACATGGGGGGTCGGCTTTGACTTTTCTTTTGTTCTCCTGCTTCAGCACATTGTTCACCCGTTCACAAGTGTGTTTCTGTACAAACATTTATCACTCAGCATTATTAATATCAATAACAAAGAGATACACCAAACACAGAGAAACTGCATAGCTCTGATACAAGTTCTACATGACTTCCATTCCAGGAACAGAGCAGACAGTTGTAGAGAGTAAAAGAGGAACTTTCAGTGTCAGACAAAAAGCTACATGATGAACAAAAGTACATTTCAGCAGAACACAATGGGAAGAGACACAACACAACCCATAATGATGATAACGAGACATTAAGCAGTGAGAAATCACACGAGTGGAACAGCTGTGCTCACAGAAGTGTTTACAGTTTAGAGCAGCTTCTTTAAAGTTGGAGGAGATCCTGCAGGATGGATGCAGGTAGATAACTTGTTCCACCAATGAGGACTTTGATCCATGTAATGATCGCAGCTCCAAATGTCCTCCCTTTTCAGACTGTAGTGATCGGAGCTCTGTTTACATCTTAACCTACAACAGATGATTCTCCTGCTGAACTGATCAGCTGTATTATCTGTATTAGGATGATGAAGGTCTCGTGTGTCTATGTGTAGGATATTTTAGAGATTTCACACTTCTTACACTAGAGGGCGACATACACTGTGTGATATCCAGCCTGAGAAAAACAAGAGAAGAAACTGAAAGTAAGTTTAACAGGAAGACTCCATTAGAGACGCAGAGGATTTCAGACGGTAGGCGTTGTTCTATTTTCACATATGCTTTTATATAAACACACTCACCCATACAAGTACACACATGATCCCACTCAGACACTCCCACTCCAGAAACATTAGGGTTACATTAAAATTAATTCAACACACGTGCGTCTTGCTTTGCCTTATGTTCTCCAAACGCAGCTCTACCCTCCCATTCTTGAATCTTCACCGTCCTCCTTCTTTCTCTCTTCGTAACGGCTCGTTAGAGGAGGAACCGAACCCCGGCGGTGTTGATAACAGAACAGCCTCCTGACTAGTTGAGCTTCCACACACTGGTAATTAACAGGACCCAAGAGCAAGAGCTGACAAGACTGAGAGCAGACACAAACTAACTAGAAAAAGGGGACTCGGCCGCTGTGTTACAGACCGTCACTCTGTCGCTGCACTAGAGCTAGAGCACCTTGTAGGGAAAATCCCGTAAACGTGCGGGAGACAAAAGGGTGATTATAAATCATACCTGATTTTGGCGGGAAACAGAACAAAGGATACCAGGAGAAAGCTGGTTCTTTCAAGAGAAAGGTAAAAAATAAGGAAAACTAAAGTAAAATGTTTTTTTTCCTAAAACAGAGAAACTAAACCAGAAGGGAAAAGAATAAAAGAGAGTAACAAGGTAAAATTGAAAGAGGTTTGTTAGAACATTTCCTTTTCTTTTTTAAGACAACTGAAGAGGCTTGAAAGATGAGTGGGAGTGTGGGAACTCTGTAACCCTAACCCTAACCCTAGATTAAACATATTAAAAATAACTCACCTTGACATGAAAAAATAGATCTCTAGAATAATCTGCCTTCAGAGTGATCTTCACTTTTATAATGTTTTACTGTATAAAAGCTCTTATTCCCTCTATGTACCTGTACAGACCATAATTTTGGAAGAACTTTTCTTTCCTGGTATACCTGGAGTTTTAGTAGCTCGATTCTGACATAATTATTGATATAAGTAATTCAGTGATTATGAGTGTTAAATGAATGAATGTTTTAAGACTGGTGTTTAAAAAAGTTAACCTGTTTGTCCATTTATCAAAACAATAACGTCTTCATATAATAGAACATGTTTTTATATGCCATCTACAGTCAGAATATCTCACCACTTATTTTTTTAAATAAGAAGCTCATAATAAGAACACCTAGATCCTTGTAGACTAGAATGCATTGCACTGAGATAACCAATAAACACTAAGTTCAAGTTTTTTACTGTACTAGTTTTAAATAAATTTAAGAAAACTGGAAACCTTCTTTATCGCACTTAGCATCAGTTTACTGGCTCTTCCCATATGGAACAGAAATAAAAAAAATTCAATTTTATTATATTATGTTATATTTGTATTGAGTAAAGTGATTGATTTGCCTATATAACCATCTGATTAAAGAAGATCTGTAGGACTTTCTAGCTGATCACAAACACTATGTGTGAGTGGCTGTAACAGTCAGACTACCTCATGGTTCATTTCACACAGTATGTGAGACAGTATGTGTGAAAACACCCTAAGAGTCTGATATATAATAAAAATAGTACATTGTCTGTTGACTGTACTCCAAAAACCTGGATCTACCTGAATTATTATAAATGTGTTTATTATCAGGTATTAACTGATGCTGTAGTGACATCAAGTAGATTATAACTCCTGATTCAAATCCTGGTTATGGTTTAAATGAGAAACTCTTCACAGGAATAGAGAGCAGTGTGTTCAGTGTCCTAATGAGTCTGTGAAGAGTAAAAACCTCACGATGGATCATCATCACTTCAGCAGTGGAGAAGAAACTTCTCAGTCAAAGTGAGTAACACTCTATTATTAATATTATGGGTACCATTCATTTATCCAGTTTTACACAGTTTAATAATGTTTATCCAACAGTTCCAGTTATACAGCATGATATGTTAACTATAGTATAATGTATTTTGGGTAATACATTTCAAATGTTATGATGTAATAAGTGTGAATACACCATTATAAGCAGATTGCCAGGATGTAGTGGTAAAACTACACACTACAGAGACAGAGGAGTACACTGAGCAGCAGACTGCTCCTGCTCCACTGCAGGAAGGAATGCTTCTGCAGGTCATTTCTCCCTGCAGTTATCAGACTGTACAACTCTGGATTCATACACTGGACACTTTTTATAGTTCTGTAGTTACTGCTGCACTCGACACTTTATTACTGTTCCATACTACACTGGTCCAGCTCACTGTCACATACTGCATGTACTATATACTGTTATAATGCACTGCCCCTTTATTACTGCTCCATACTACAATGGTCCACCTCACTGATACATACTGCATGTACTATATACTGTTATAATGCACTTCCACTTTATTACTGCTACATACTACACTGGTCCAGCTCACTCTCACATACTGCATGTACTATATACTGTTATAATGCACTGCCACTTTATTACTGCTCCATACTACAATGGTCTAGCTCACTGTCACATACTGCATATCGTCACTGTCCAATGAAAAAACATGTATCTCCATTTTTGTAGATTTTAAGTTTTCTACTTCATTTGAACACGCCAGTGGTCATTTACATTGTGGACAAATTCCATGATGAGTGGACCAGCAGAAGTGCTAAAACATAGCTTGGAACTAATTCTGGTTCCATTGATTTACATTGAAACTTAAATTGAAAGTAAAGTATGCTTTTGGTCTTTCCTGTAAAGTTGCAATTTTGGAAATACATGTTTTATTGGACAGCGACAATATACTATATACTGTTATAATGCACTGCCACTTTAATACTGCTCCATACTGCGCTGGTCCAGCTCACTGTCACATACTGCATGTACTATATACTGTTATAATTCATTGCCACTTTATTACTGTGCACATTGTAACTACAACAACCTCATGTGTGCATCTGTCTACACTGTACATGCACATCCATCTATACTGCTTTTCCACATCTCCACCGTCCACCTGCAGTTCCATATTTCTCTGCACTTTGAGAACAGCTGTATGTGTATATGTAAGCACGTGTACACACTTCTACAGTTCTTTTCTTGTATTATACGAGTATTATACGATGTGTATTATACGATGTGTATCAATCCATTTTTTTATTCCACATGTACTTGCTTGTATATGAGCTGCTGGAACAAACCAATTTTCCTATGATTAATTTAGTGCTATCCTATCTTAAAATAAGGTGGGTAAACCTAAACTGGGTGACAAGTCATGAAAACTGTTATACCTGTAATACCGATTATTGATTTGGTTAAGATTTTTGGTTAAGGTTTTTACTGTTTGCAGCCACTTTAAGATGTTAACTGACTGGATTATTTGGTTTTAGTAGAAGCCATTTACTTTGTACAGTATATGTATATGTTATATTTTTGTAATAGAGTTTTTATAACTACTTCTATACTGTTTTTAACATTAATTTCTCTCAACTTGAGAACATCATCAATGTAAGATGACCAGACATTGATATTTCTTTAAACTTCTCTGTTAAGTGCACTTGAAAGGTTTCTGTGTGAGAACTAGTAATAATAATATAGAAATATATATCATTAATATAGATTTAATCTAGCTTGCTTACTTACTAAAATATAAAAGGTATGTAATGTTTGTGTACCTGACCCACATTCTTTCAGTCTGTTAAAAGGCATTTCATATTTAAACAGGTGTGTAAATAGCATTTATATTATCTTTGTGAGAAATGTGATGTGAGCCTATTAAGCAGCTCTGCACTTTTATTTATTTTTAGCTGTTCTTCAGTGGTCAGGCCCCCATGAGACCACCACAGAGCAGGTATTATTTGGGTGGTAGATTGTTCTCAGCACTGCAGTGACACTAAAATGGTGGTCATATGTTAGTGTGTGTTGTACTGGTAGGAGTACTGTGGTGTATATTATTATCTATATGTAACTCTGTTTCTTGTGTTTCTACATCACATTTCCAGACTGCAGTCATACAGAGAACCTCCAGAGTCCAGCTGTGTGTCTATGAAGAGCAACTACTCAATGGGTCAACCTCCTAAATTCAGTCACAAAAGAACCAGTACTGCTCTGAGGTGAGACACAATTATAACATAGTAGTGAGTTTTAGGACGTCACCCGGAAAGTTCCATTTGATTGTTGTTGCACTTGGACCACATCTCCTTTTCTTACAACCATTATTAAAAGCATTATTTACTATTTAATTTATTTGCATTCCCACCTGATGCAACTGATGAGTCGACCTTCTTTCAGTCACTTTGGGAAAATGATCTTCTTTTTGCAGGATGTTTTTCAGGAAGCATCCATTTACCTTGGTAATGTTATTGTTCACATGCCTGATCATTTGATGTACTTAGTGTGTCTGACACTACTCGTGTAATTACGACTGTAAAGGCCACCGTACACTGGACGCATTACATCAGACACACTGCACTGTGTGTTTATTAATATCTATATTTAATGTTTCTTGTGTCTCTGTATCACATTTCCAGACTGCAGTCATACAGAGAACCTCCAGTGTACAGCTGTGTGTCTATGAAGAGCAACGACTCAATGGGTCAGCCTCCTAAATTCAGTAATGAAAGAGCCAGTACTGACCTAAGGTGAGACACTAATATAACATGGAGGACGTATTGCCATCTATTGGTGAAATATTGTTACTGTTTATTGTTGAAACTATTTTTATTCATAAAACTGTTTAGGGCCTACAGATTTTTGTTTTTATGTTGGAAGTAACTGATCTTACTTACACTATAAGATGTATGCTGGGTGTGCAATTGTCATGTGTTTATTATTATTATTATTATTATTATGGGTGATCAGTTGTGATACCTGTCATACTTGTAGTATCTATTATTAGATTTGGTATTTAAGTTGTCATATAAGATGCCCAGATTTGATATTTCTTTAAACTTCTGTATTAAATACATTTAAGAGGTTTCTCTCTGATAGCTAATAATAATAATAATATAGAACTGTATATCATTAATATAAATTTAATCTAGCTTGTTACTTAATAAAATAAAAACAGGTATGTATTGTTTCTGCACCTGAGACACATTCTCTTTCAGTGATTGTATAATGATTTTCTGTTAAAAGGCATTTCATTTTTAAACATGTGTTTAAATGGCATTTTGTGGATTCACCTTCCACTACATCCCTGATTGCAGTGAAATAGGATTGTGTTTGTGATGATTTCTTGTGCAAATGTGATGACCTGCTGTTGAGTATTCATAGACTATTATAGCAGCTCTTCACTTTTTTATTTTTTAGCTCTTTTTTAATGGTCAGGGGCCCCACAGGACAACCACAGAGCAGGTATTATTAGGGTGGCTGATCATTCTCAGCACTGCATACATACATATAGATACAAGGAGGTGATTTTAATGTTATGTCTGATTTCTGATGGATTTCTGGGTTGTTCATGCGGAATGAGCCTCTATGACCAACACTGTCAGCCAATCACAACTGATATTCAGAATTCAGCAATAACAAACCCTGTGTGTGTCCCTCCCATGACTGTCAATAATGAAATGAACTGTTGCACGAACAGAAGCTTTTAAGTGAACAGAAAGAACAGTTGAGTGTAGGGCTAAATTTCCTCACATGCAAAAAGGTCTCACCATCGCTGCCATAGTCACCTGCACTAGCTAAACACAGGACACCAAATGGCAACTGGACCCAAAGTATCTCAATGTTATTTATTCTGTTAAATCTGAAATAATTGAAAGCATTCTGTTTCAGGGGTATCTTATAGAATTTGTGTAGCCAAGTGCACATTAAATCTGAAAATGTATCATTTTGCTACATTTCCAGGTTAAATGACAGATTTCATCAAAATAGTGGGCAGGTACTTTGAGGTGCTTTTTGTTATGTTTTGTAACTGAACATCTAGATTAACTACAGCTACAGCTGAATTTGACAGTACCTGATAGACCTGTATCTACACACTTTCAGATTTGTGTGGTTTTCTACGCCAAAATGTTTTATGGTCTTTGGTGCAGCTTTGGTCTGAGTTGCCCGAGTACACTCACTGTATTCCGGCAAGTGTTTATTTTTCAGGTGCCAGATCAAATCGGTAGTAATGAATGCAGCTGTTACGACCTCCTCACGAAATGCTTGGATTAAGTTGTTACACGTGGCTGTTGGACTGGTTTCGTTGTTCAATTTAAAGTGTTTCCACACTGCAGACATTTTAGCTGTGCCATGCCATATACTACTCTCCATTACGACACCCATGATCCAGATCTTTGAGATCAGATCAGGACTTCCTTATTTTGTGATGTTTCAACTTTATAAACAGATGTTTTCCATTTCATTATACCTTAACAAGTAGCTCAGAATATATGCTTTTATTTTTTTATATTAAATCTCAAGTAATTTAAAACATTCTATATCTTGCAGAGTTTATGTAAAATAGTTTTTACTAAATTTACATGATGTTTAGGTTGAATTCAATAAGTGTGAGAATTAGTTGCATTAATTCATAGGACTCAGAATTATTTTATTATGGTTCGAATTTGATTTGACAGTTTTGTGGAAAAATAATTCTTCTGTTTCCAGTGATTTGTACCAGAAGGAAAAAGACTAATTCGATTTTCAGACTCAGTCTTGACTTGGAATTTTACGGAACTGACAAAGTTAGTCTTGCCTACAGTACCTGCTGAACACGCACACATTTCGTTGATTGGAACTTGTTTTGGGCATTTCTGGCAGTGCTGTCACCTGTTAGCTTAAATGGTACCTTCACATGTACAGAAGTAAATTATTGTGGGATTGATACTTCCTTAAATATTTTAAAATGACAGCACTTACATTAATATTTCACAGTTTACTAATAACATAGTTACTAATTCTGTTTTTTTCAGTCTTATTTCCTATGTTGGTGAGAACATTTGTACTGCTTTGCATTTTTTCAGCCATTTGCATCCTTTTATTTTCACTACTGTATTGTATGTAAAACACCTTCTCTGTCAATTTGTGTTAGGTTTCAGATGATTGACGGTAGTCACATGAATTTGTAATAGATTGCATCTGAGGATATGGACAATTTAATGTCAGCAAAGAGTCGTTGGAATGGCATTCAAAATGAACAAAAACTATTTAAAGACTATTTGCACACATACACTTGCTTAAATCAGCTCTTAGGAATGAATGATGATATAGCACAAAGATATATATCTCAGAGACCTGGTGTGTTTCTCAGTGAAATGTTACTACTTGTGTCTCATTAACTCGCTTAAACTTATTCTTACTTTTCAAATCTCTCTCTATATCTTCTAGTGGTGTTAAGGATACACCACTCCAGGATCAGTCCAGATGTGGAGTGTGTGAGCAGATTCAGACAGATCCAGTCTCTATCACCTGTGGACACACTTTCTGTAGACAGTGCATCAACAGCTACTGGAACCAGTCTGTCCAGTCAGGAGACTTTGCTTGTCCCCTTTGCAGAAAGAGGTCTAAGACACGTCCTGTTCTATATCCACACACAGAGGAATCCATGGATCAGTATTACTGCCAACCAGTGGATAATGTCCTGCACAGAGTCGTGCAGAGACACAAAACCAGCATGAAGATCAGATATGAGAGCTTATTTGAGGGATTCAAAACACATCAGAATAAAACTCTCCTGAACAGGATTTACACTCAGCTCTACATCACAGAGGGAGAGAGTGAAGGAGTGAATGAAGAACATGAAGTTTTACAGATTGAAAATAAGCTCTGGAACCAACACTGGCAAGACACACCAATTAACTGCTTAGATATCTTTAAACCTGTGCAGTGCATTATAGAAGAAATGGAAGAAGACAACAGTAGAGCGTTGATGGCTGATGTCAGACATGAAGAAAGAAAAGAAGATAACAGTCCACAAGTTCAAAAGCTCAGATGTGTAATGACTAAAGGCATTGCTGGCATTGGAAAAACCGTCTCTGTGCAGAAGTTCATTCTGGACTGGACTGAAGGTAAAGCCAATCAGGATGTAGATTTCATGTTTGTGCTTCCATTCCGAGAACTGAACCTGATTAAAGATCATCAGTACAGTCTTCACAGACTTCTGTGTGACTTCCATCCTGAGCTGAAAGATCTGGAACCAAAGATGTATGATGAGTGTAAAATAGTGTTCATATTTGATGGGCTGGATGAAAACAGAATACCACTGAACTTTTTACAGTGTGAGAAAGTAACTGATATAACTAAAGTGTCATCAGTGGACGTGCTAATGTCAAACCTTATTACAGGAGAGCTTCTTCCCTCTGCTTTCATCTGGATAACCTCCCGACCAGCAGCAGCCAATCAGATCCCCTCTCAGTACATCAGCCGTGTGACAGAAATTCAGGGTTTCAATGACCCACAGAAGGAGGAATACTTCAGGAAGAGAATCAGTGACAAAGACCAAGCAGACAGTGTCATCTCACACATTAAGAAAACAAGGAGCCTCCACATCATGTGTCACATTCCAGTCTTCTGTTGGATCTCAGCCACTGTGCTTCAGCATATAATGAAACAAGGTAATGCAGAAATTCCTAAAACTCTGACTGCAATGTATTCACACTTCCTGTGGACTCAGACCATCATGAGGAAAGAGAAGTATGAGGACAAAGATGAGATAAATCCTAAAGACCATTTGGGATCCAACAGAAAGATGCTTCTGAAACTGGCTGAACTGGCTTTCAAACAGCTAATCAAGGGTAATGTGATATTCTATGAAGAGGACCTGAGAGAGTGCGGCATTGATGTATCTGAAGCCTCAGTGTACTCTGGAATTTGCACTCAGATCTTTAGAGAAGAATCTGTGCTTCACCAGAGGAAGGTCTACTGCTTTGTACATCTGAGCTTTCAGGAGTTTCTAGCTGCTCTCTATGTGTTTTACTGCTATGTCACCAAGAATATGGAGGAACTACAGTTTTTTAAGCCACAGGACACAAAGTGGTCTGAAAGTGTTAAGTTGGAAGAGCTGCTAAGGGGGGCTGTACTTAAAGCCTTAAAGAGTGAGAATGGACACCTGGATCTGTTTCTCCGTTTTCTGCTGGGCATTTCTCTGGAGTCCAATCAGCAGCTCTTAAAAGACCTTCTGACACAAACAGTGAGCAGCTCAGAGAGCATCAAGAACACAGTTCAGTACATCAAACACATAATAGAATCAGAGGATCTTCCTTCTGACAGATCTATTAACCTGTTTCTCTGTCTTACTGAAATGAATGATCAGTCGTTATCCAAAAAAATTCAGAAGTATTTAACATCAGAGAAACGCTCAGAAAAGAAAATCTCTCCTGGAGAGTGTTTAGCACTAGCCTACGTGTTTGTGACCTCAGAGGAGGTGCTGGATGAGCTGAATCTGAAGAATTACAACACAACCAAGGAGGGTTATTTGAGATTGATACCAGCTGTGAGCAACTGCAGAAAAGCTGTGTGAGTTTTAATTTTTCAATTAAGATCTTTTAATATTTATTTATTTATCTATCACTGAGAGAAACTGTTCGTAAGTATATTCTATGTTTATGAGGGAGGATTATTATCAAATTGTGTTTGTAAATGAAAATATAGTAAACTTGCAACTTGATGTGTATATATTAGAGACATGCAGTGTATGTGAAACATGATACACATATTTTGTGATTTTCAATTCTTGAGACAAGAGTAATTTAACATTTTATGTCTTTTTACTTAAAGCTGAAATTATATTATAAATATATTTTTTGGCCCAGATAAATAAAAGATCTTAAACAGATCTTCTGATAACTGCTCTGCCAGCTGCCTCATGAAAAGCAAAAATCACAACTCATTAAATGAATAAGTGACCTAGTAAAAAGCGTGGTTAGCCTGAGTTTACTTTTACAAAGAGCCCTTGTTTTGAGTGACTGTGGTGTCCAAAGAACATCATTTTTTACATGCCTGTTATTCTTGATAATTGCAAAGTTTTATATTCCCACAAGCACAGAATTTTCCCCACATGTATAGATTGTATATTTTACTCACTTGTAGTGACTACATTATATATACAATAAGCCCGTTATAGATGCTATTCTAGGTCAAATATGTAATGCAAACACCACTAATGGAAAAAAAATCCTATTTTCTACATAATCTTGATAGCTCCTGATGCCTTTGAGGCTGAATTCTTCATTTACTCAACTGGGTAACATTTTATAATAACTTTCATTAATATACCATTAACTAATGAATAATAGCTATGAACAAATCATCAAATCAATAATGTTTATCAGAATTTGTTCATTAACAAATGTTTACCGATGACAGTTCACATAGATACTGATGCGTATATTGATATTTTCAAATGTTAGCAAATAATTTGTTTATCAGATGCAAACATACAGAAGAACTCCAGATGAACTCATTGGCACCATGTCAAATGCCAGGCGTGAGCTATAGGGTTAGATTTGAATTCATGCATTAACTACGTCATTTGTAAACTTTTGTTAATGTACTAATGAACTAATGATTTATTCACAGCTATTAATCATTAGTTAAAGGTATATTAATAAAAGTTATCATAAAGTGTCAACCTTAACTGCAATATGTTCTTTATTTGCCTTGTAGACTAACGGGCTGTAAACTCACCTTGAACTCCTATGAAACTATCTGTGCTGCACTCAAATCAACAAACTCGGCCCTGAAACAACTGGACCTCAGTTACACTAACCTGCAGGACTCAGGATTGAACCTGTTATCTGCTGGACTGAAGAGTTCTAACTGTAAACTGGAGATACTCAGGTGAGCTCTCTCTAAAATTATTTCTGAATGGAAAAGGTTAAATCTTGGCCTGTGTGAACCTGGGTACTTGGTGAACCTTAACATTTTGGTGCTCTGAATTCAGTGTTTTGACTCCACCAGACAAGTCAAAGGGCACCCTTAAAAAGTATGCATACGGCACAAGACGAAAAAGATGAAATAAAGAAAAAAAGTAGTAATACAAGTCTTCCAAAAATAAAATTGAAAGCTGTGTAATAACATTTTACACATAACTTTCATTAAAGCATGATTAAAAATACTTAATTGCTTCCATAATTACATTCAGCATTCTACATTTATTTTCTTAATACCTGAACTTAAAAACAAGAGGACATAAACGGAACAAAACAAGCCATTCTGGGTTTCTTTTTTAATTACCATCTAAGAAAAAATCTGAGGCAGAATTTTTAGGTTTTGGAAAGCTGAAATTTAATTCTTAAGGGTTTAAAAATATTTTTTTTTCGTATTTTTTTGGTATGTAATACAGGCATAATTCTTGATTTATGTGAGATAGAATTACACATTCTTGGTTTTAACTTTTATGTGTACTGTATTTATTGTCCTTGTAGACTAACTGGCTGTAAACTCACCACAAACTACTGTGAAAATCTCTGTGCTGTCCTGAAATCAACAACATCAACACTGAAAGAACTGGACCTCAGTTACACTGACCTACAGGACTCAGGAGTTAACCTGTTATCTGCTGGATTGAAAAGTTCAAACTGTAAACTGGAGATACTCAGGTGAGTTTTCGGTAAAATTATTCATGAATGATGAGTTAAGCTGTGAGTGGATACTAAACTCTGCACTAGAAATTATTTATTATTTGGAAACAATTTATTTTCATGACAAGTAAACAGGGTTATCTCTTTGCCTGGACCAGTGCTTTGGACTGGAATAACCAGCTTTGGACCTTGAAATTCTGGTGCTTTGAGTCCAGTGTTTTAGCTCCACCAGACAATTCAATTGTTACATACCCACCCCTGCTCTCCACTTCACACAAAAGAGTGGCCATATACATTTTTTCAGGTTAAGAATTTGGACATTATTGGAATGCATAGGATCGTTAACCATAGCAAGCCTATAGTTCACATTAGCAACACGCTTCAGAGTGTTTGCAGGACAGTTTAATCTAGGAGCTACTAAAGTAACTACAGAGAGTAACAGAACAAAACAACGCAGCAATTCTGTGTTTTTTTTAATTACAGTCTAAGAAAAAATGTGAAACCGAACATATTTTTAGTATTTGGAAAGCTGAAATTTCAGTTTTAAAGGGGTTGAAGAAATATTTTTTGTATGTTTTTGGTATGTAATACAAGCAGAATAAACAAAGCAGAACATAGACAAACACAATTTTTAAGTACCATTATCATAAATAATGTACTGCTAATTTCATCAGTTATAATGTTCTTACGTCCACAAGCTGAATTTTACCCACACATACAGAATTAAACTGCTACAAAGTCTTGTATTTGACAAATTCTTAGATGTAAAGAATTGTGGACAATGTTTTAATGAATATCTGCCTCTGTAACACAACAGACAAAGCAGGTGACACAGAGAGGATGCGTGTTGACTTGTTTGTTTCTTCTGCTCGGATAGTTGTAATGAGGCCACAGACTGCTGATGTGAGAGGAAAAAAAGAGAGTTCGGTTATGGGGGCAAAAGACCATATGAAAAAAGTTGCAATTAGTATTGATAATATTCAGACAGAAGTAATATTGAGACACACATATAACTACTGTCCTCATAATTCTTGATTTTTGTGAGCTTAAATTCCACATTCCACAACTATAATGTGTACTGTATTTATTTTCCATTTAGACTAACTGGCTGTAAACTCACTATGAACTCCTGTATAAATCTCTGTGCTGTCCTGAAATCAACAAATTTACCCCTGAAAGAACTGGACCTCAGTAACAATAACATGCAGGACTCAGGAGTGAACCTGTTAAGTGCTGGATTGGTGAATTCAGACTGTAAACTGGAGATACTCAGGTGAGTTTTCTTTAAAATCATTCCTAAATTGGAAGCTGTGAAAATATAGTAAATTGTAATTTTAATGAGTGACATAAACTGGAACGCTGCCTGGCTGATGCCCATAGCTTTGAATCTATTATAACAGCTGTAAACCCTATGTTAACATATCACACATCTTATTTTTGTAGCATTCTCATCATTTTTGTTTCATTTAGGGGCACTTTCACTCCCTGAATTCACTCATCCAAATCCAGTTTCAGAATATAACATTAGGGGAGAAAGAGAGATAACAAGAGCAATTAGAAAGAAAACATGTCAATGGTCTGTGAGAATTTAGCAATATTCCTAAATGATAATATGCTAATTTAGTGACTGCATTAAATTGTGGAATAAAACAGGTCACAGAGTATGTAACAAAGAGGTTGTCTGAGCGGCCGACCCAGCATGATGGTGAATCTTGTGATCAACAGTATTAAAAGCTGCACTAAGTTTCAATAAGACCAGAATAGAAGGATTTTGTGCATCAGTAGTAAGCTTGAGGTCATTGACCACATGAACCAATACTGTCTCAGTACTATGGTTAGAAAGAAAACCTGATTGAAACTTCTCATATAACTTTGATGCTAAAAGCATTTAGTAGTTTGAACACAACTTTTTCTAAGACCTTGCTTAAGAAAGGAAGGTTAGAAATTGGTCTAAAATTACTTATTATGGAAGGACCCATGCTATTCCTTTTTAGTAGAAGCTTTACCAAGATATCCGTAACAGCATCTGAAGAAACTTCTGTTCGCAGAGAACAATTTACAACAGTTAATACATTATTCAGAACAAAGTCAGATATCATCTTAAGGAGTGATGTAGGACCTGAAAAAGATCACATGTCGAGGAACAGCTGTAGCTCCTGATAACTGAGAAAGATGTCATTACTGATGTAAGTGGTTTATCAGAAAGGTGACTGTTACTTGTTCCAGCTGGTTGAGCTCTGCAACACCATGAGATGTTAGTATAAGCACTAGGGTTATTAGTCTGTCTATGGAGGAGAAGAGGACTTTGGGATCTTTATGTTTATTAAGTACACTAAAGAGGTGTGACTCTCTGGATATTTTCATACCATTATTGTAGATAATGTCAGAATGTAAAGAATATCATAATGCAGTATAGAGACGGGTGAACACCTCACTTCCTCTCCTGTAGGTGGGCAGAGGTCCTGAGATGATGACCCTGACATTGTGTCTAGCAGAGATCATACAGAAATGGACTGACAGAAAGATGTCAGAGACGCAGGACACGTTAGTATTTAAATTTTCAGTGATGACCAGATCCAGGGTGTAACCCAGCTTCTGAGGAAAGCTACAGATATGTTGCTTCAAATCAAATATCTCTAGGAGTTTAATGAATTCTAATACATAAGTTAAAGCCTCCAGAGAGGAGAATTTTATCATCACAACTTTATTGTCACTAAACAGGTTGACTGCAGCATAACTCAAAGGACATGTATTCACCCATAGTAAATACAGTATTTACAGTTATATATACAGGCCACTCCTCCTCCTCACCTGCCTGTCTTACTGTCTTCTGTAGTTTTCAGGAGCAGCTTATTTAGTTCTTTCACATTGAGTAAAGCAATGTTTTTTTACTTTACATTTTTTTACTTGGGGTTTGCTAGTCTTCTGGAAAATAGTTATTGGACAGGAAATAAGTTATTGGCGTTTTAACTGGGCAAGTTTTTCTTTGAATTTCTACTTGTACAAGGTTTGATGCTCTTACATATTTGAGTTGTAATTCTTTCAAAATAAAGATGTTTATACTCACATCACTAACATGTGCAGACATTCTCTCCTCATAGCTAGTAACATCATTAGTGTTGCATAGAAAAAATAAAGGAACAATAGGAACTGAACAGACATTTCCTGTATCACTAAAAGTACTTAGTTGTCTGCTTTGTTTAATTTACATTGTTTAGTAGAATGCTGTTTTTAACACACCAGCCTTAGGGCCAAGGGTGAAATGTGTCAAGCCATTCTCAAACCTCATTTTCTCTGCTGTAGGTTAAAGTATGAGATGGTCCCTCCATTTGTGAATATTCAGAGTTTATTAAAGGATCTCTGAGGTTTAAATGGAGGAAATAAAATTGTAGAAGATCAAGCTTCAAAATCACAATTTAGAATTTATAATGCAGAACCATAATTTAAAATCTTAAACAACCTATAAAACATATTTCTCTTGATTGATATTCCTATGTACCAAAAAAGTCTCCACTCTTGCTTAAAATCTGAAAACATCCACAGGTCCATGCTTGAACTGAAGGACTATTTCCTGGTGCTTTCTGAGGACTGACATTAAATACAGTATATTAAATGCAAAGAGTACTGCATGATGTATTAAACACTGCACTGTATTTGCATAATGCGTACATTCACAAAAGGTTGATATACATCCCCAAACCAACACTGATCTTCCACCATGCTTGGGTGGTTCTTTAAAATGCGGTTTGAAGAGTTTTTATTGTTTTGCCCAAATATGTGCTGCCTTCTGTGTCTATTTTTTATTTATATGTATATATGGAAAGTTATATATTACCATACTGTTGTTGCATTCCTAACCCAATCACGATACATTTTTAAGCATAAACACTTAAAATGGTCAGCTTTATGAAAATCTAACTTGGTTATAAAAGGTAACAAGATTAATTATTTCCAAATTGTAATTTTTAGTAAGGCTTCTTCATAAATTTTGTTTTGTCTGCTTACTCTCAGTGTTCTATGTATAATTCGCAGAATTAGCTGGTTTTGAACTATTGTATTTTGATCATCTTTATGTAAAAGTCACATTTGTCACATTATCGCACCCTCTTTTTCCTCCTTTCTGTAGGTTATCTGGCTGTATGGTTACAAAGGAAGGCTGTTCTTCTCTGGCTTCAGCTCTGTCTGCAAACCCCTCACACCTGAGAGAACTGGATCTGTCCTACAACCACCCAGGAGATACAGGAGTGGAGCTGCTCTCTGCTAGACTGGAGGATCCACACTGCAGACTGGACACACTCAGGTACAGACAGCTTTCTGTGTGTTGGAGTCTTTTACTGAACTACTGTTAATTCTAGTAGTCTGCTATTTCTGTATTTCTGTAAATATTTCCAGATTGTTGGAATGTACCTTAAAATGGTTAACTGTAAGTGGAAATAGATTATTAACCCTCCTGGAAATTTTTTAGCTTTAGTGCTGCCTCAAAACTCATCATCCCGTTTTGTATTATATGTGAGTAGTCTATACTGCATACTGACTGATACAACGACTTGCCTTCAAATTAAATTAGCACATTAGAAAATTAAATTTAAACTTTACACAGTGTAACATTCTTTATGAAGGTTTTAGTCTTTAGACTAGTTCACATTAGTGGCGAAGACTACTGAGCACAGGCTTGTCATAAGAACGTGGTGAATCTATTTGCTAAAAGTGTATGCTTTTCCAATCACCACCTTCCACCACAGTAGAGTACATAGCGTCCTTATAGACATCTTCATTGTCTAATATGATGGAACAGCAGCCTAGCATAGCAAGGAAATGTAGAGGGTTGTAAATTCTCTGTAAAGTTTTATCAGCTGCTAAGAAATTAGGCAAGACAAGGCAAGGTGTGTTTATTTCTATAGCACCTTTCATACACCGCAGTCACTGCTTTACAAATGAGAAAATACAAATTAAAATAAAAAAGAATCTAAATCTAGGAGTAAACAACTTAAAAACATAATTAGTAATAAGTAAAAAGTGAAATAGGGTAATAAAGTGCAGTTACAGGAAGGGAGTGTCATAAAACAGTGATTTACACTGAGCTGAAAGCTGCTTAAACAGAAACATTTTTGGCCTGAATTTAAACATCTGTAGTGTCGGGGCTTCAAATGCTTCCATTTAAGAGCAGCAGCTTCAGCTGCAAACACACAATACAGCCCTGTTTAGTTTAGGAACTAATCATTTACAGACTTTATCCAAACAGTCATTTACTAAAAAACAGGATTACTATTATATTAATAAAGGTTTTTAATCTGTCCACCGCAAATTCATTAGTTCTCAGTTCTCTCCCTTACTCTCTTACTTTTTATCTCTGTCAGTTTCTTTCTATCTGTTTCTTTTCTCTCTCTCTCTCTGTCTTTACATTTAAATGATTTTACACATATCTGCATGCAGGGGCTCAGTTGGGTGTTTGTCCCTAAATTCCTTACTTCAGTGTTGTAAATGGCAACTGGGTCAATTACAGATTTATGTATTTTTAACCACATTATTGGAATTTTCATACAAATTTCTAGTTTTATATCATAAAAAGCTCTCAGTTCATTTACCACCAATTTTATATTTCTAGAGGAACTGATTTCAATGCCTCAGTAATTGTAACTGTTTACATATTTATTATTATAATTTGTGTGGAACTTTTATAAAATATCACTATATTTGTCTTTTGAAATTTTACTGCCAGGTCCAGCAGTACTGCTCCAGCGGGTACAGGTTTTGCTGTAGATCCTGCTCTGTGGGGAACAACAGAACCAGGTTGTCTGCTTAGAGCAGGAGTTTAATTTGGAGTTGTGGCGAGTTAGACCGGGAGCTGTAGATTGTTCTAATATCTTCAGTGTTGGGCTTAAACAGCAGCCCTCTCTCACTCTGCGCTCATGAGAGATGGAGTTTATTTAATGTCAATTTTTATTCTGCATCTGTTTCCTGTGTACGATGATTTAATTATGTATGTTTTATTCTGTACACTGCTTTCTGTGAGTTTGTAAAATAATCCTTTGTGCAAAATGGAATAAAAATGTAATTGGGAAATCTAATGGGTTTTCATTCTGCTTTATAGCCAGTTCTAATTCCCCACATTAGTATTTGATTTACTGTTTGATTGGAGAGTGTCTGCAAGTTGTTTGTCCGAATATAATCTTATGTTACAGCCTTATTCCAAAATGGATTAAATTCTTTATTTTCCCTCAAAATTCCACACACAATACCCCATAATGACAAAGTGAAAAATACATAAGTATTCACAGCCTTTGCTTAATACTTTGTTAAAGTACCTTTGGCAGCAAATACAGCCTCATGTCTTTTTTAAGTATGATGCTACAAGCTTGGCACACCTATTTTGGGGAGTTCCTCCCATTCGTCTTTGCAGAACCTCTCAAGCTTTGTCAGGTTGGATGGGGAGCGTTGGTGCACAGCCACTTTCAGATCTCTTCAGAGATGTTCAATTGGGGATTCAAATCTGGGCTCTGGCTGGGCCACTCAAGAACATTCACAGAGTTGTTCTGAAGCCACTCCTTTCTTAACTTGGCTCTGTGCTTAGGGTCTTTGTCCTGTTGGAAGATGAACCTTCACCCCAGTCTGACGTACAAAGTACTCTGGAGCAGGTTTTTCAAGGATGCCTTTGTACATTGCAGCATTCATCTTTCCCTTGACTAGTCTCAAAGTTCCTACTGCTAAAAAAACAACCCCACCGCATGATGCTACCACCACCATGCTTGACTGTAGGGATGGTATTGGCCAGGTGATGAGTGGTGCCTGGTTTCCTCCAGACATGACTCTTGGCCAGAGAGTTCAATCTTTGTTTCATCAGACCAGAGATGTGCATTTTACTGAGGAGTGGTTTCCTTCTGGCCACTCTACCATACAGGCCTGATAGGCCTGATGTGCTGCAGAAATGCTTGTTCTTCTGGAAGGTTCTCCTGTCTCCACAGAGCAACGCTGAAGCTCTGTCAGAGGGACCCTTGGGTTCTTGGTCACCTCCCTGACTAAGGCCCTTCCACACTGATCATTCAGATTGGCCAGGAAGCCTGCTCTAGGAAGATTCCTGGAGGTTCCAAACTTATTCAATGTATGGATGATGGAGGCCACTGTGCTCATTGGGACCTTCAATTTTTTTGTACAATTCCCCAGATCTGTGCCTCCATACAATTCTGTCTCAGAGGTCTACAGACAATTCCTAGGACTATATGACTTGGTTTGTGCTCTGACATGAACTGTCAACTATGGGACTTTATATAGACAGGTGTGCTCCTTTCCAAACCATACCCAATCAGCTGGATTTACCACAGATGGACTCAAATGATTAATGGTTTGTACCAGGACATTCAAAGTGTGCTGAAAATCAACGGTGGTCTGAGTGCTCCCTTCAGGGCCGACCATGGCATACGGCAGGCCACTTTCTAGTTCTCATTTTGGGAAATACACTTTTTCTTTTATGCAGGTTTTTTATGCCAAACACCAGAATTGACTTTCCAACTTTCCCTAATAAATAAACTGAAACTAGCTGTTTATTAAATTAATGAACATTAACTCTATCTCTCTCTTTGTATGTGTCTTTAGGGTGGATCATTGTGGGCAGGAGTGGTTGAAACAGGGACTAAAGAAATGTAAGTTTTCTCTCTCTCTCTCTCTCTCTCTCTCTCTCTTTCTCTCTCTGTGTTAATTCTCTCCCTCTGTGTTCAGATTCCTGTGAACTCACACTAGACCTGAACACAGTGAACAGACGTCTCTCTCTGTGTGAGGAGAACAGAAAGGTGGTGTTTGTGAAGGAGGAACAGTCGTATCCTGATCATCCAGAGAGGTTTGATTGTGAGCAGGTTCTGTGTAGAGAGAGTCTGACTGGACGCTGTTACTGGGAGGTTGAGTGGAGCGGATATGTTTATATAGCAGTGAGTTATAAAGGAATCAGGAGGAAAGAAAACTGTACTGACTGTGTGTTTGGATATAATATAAATTCCTGGAGTCTCTACTGTGATAATAACAGTTACTCTGTCCGTCACAATAAGAACTGTACTACTATCTCTGCTCCCTCCGGTCAGTGTAACAGAGTAGGAGTGTATCTGGACTGTCCAGCCGGCACTCTGTCCTTCTACAGTGTCTCCACTGATAAACACACACTGACACACTTACACACATTCAGCACCACATTTACTGAACCTCTATATGCTGGATTTAGAGTTAGTCATATTACTGGCTCCTCAGTTCGAGTTCTCAGTGTGTGTGAGAATAATTTCTTTCCTTTCTCTTCATCTCTCTCAATCACTGTCACTTTCTTATTCTCTCTTATCGCTCTCTCTGTTTCTCTTTGTCCCTCTCTTTTTTCTCTCCCTCTCTCTGTCTCTGTCTCTCCGTTATTTTTCTATCAGTCTCTCTGCATCTTTCTGTGTTTCTATCTCTCACTCTAATTAATTATTTCTGTCTCTCTCTGTCCTTCTCCAACTCTTGCTTTCTCTGTAACACTTTCTTTTTCTGTATTTCTTTTTCTTTCTTTCTCCCTCTGTTTATATATCTCTATTTCCATCTCTCTATCTCTTCTTTTTTCTCCACAATCTACTGATGAGAATCTTTATTTTTATGTGTACCTAAAACCATATAGTTATTAGTTTTTTACTTTGTCATTTCCTCTCCGCGCAACTAGTCCCACAGTTTCTAGATATGGACTGTGTTCCAGCTCCAGACTGTCTGGTCTGATTGTTTGATTCAGGCTTGTTTACAGCTTTTTGACTGGATGCATGGATTCAGAAAAACAACAGATTTTTCTCTATAGAGAATGAATGAGATGGAAAAACACCTGCCAATCTATGGTACTTCTGCTCATTGAGGAGGCACTGTTTCACATACAATGACACAGACTCCCAACCATGACTGCAGTATTGGTTTGACCCGTACTTATCTGCTTGTCATTTTATCTATCCCTGTCTTTTCCCCGTATTCATTTTCAAGCACAGCCAAACATTATGGCTCTGTACTCACTCAGGGCAGATCCCCAAACACACTGATCTGCACTCCTCTACTTTTCATTTATTCATCCCTTGTTCCTCCCATAGAGCCCCATTCATTTTCAGCCACACCTAGCAACGTCTTGTCAACCTGTAGAGGAACTATTTTACACCATGGGAACCTCCTAGGCATATGTCAGCAACCACCTGGGATACCATAGCAGCCATGTGGCAACACCATAGCAACCACCTACCAACACCATAGCAACCAGCTGGGATACCATAGCAACATCCTAGCAACCGCATAGCAACAACCTAGCCACCACCTAGCATCACGATAGCAGCCAGCTATGATACCCTAGCAACCACCTAGCAACACCATAGCAGCCAGCTATGATACCCTAGCAACCACCTAGCAACAACCTGTCAACCACCGTTATTTGGGACAACCTAGCAAACAACTAGCAACAACCTGGGATACCATAGCAACTGCCTATCAACACCTTAGCAACCATCATCAAGCTGCTTACAATGCGCAACCATCCTGTGTTTCCTTCAGGAAAGGCACTTTTCAATTTTATTATCACTTTCTCCTTTATTTGTTTTGCAGTGATAACAACAAAGGGGTGGGGGACACAAGGGAGGAAGAAAGAAAAGAAAATAAAGGAAAAAAGTAATGGGGTTACAATTCCAGTGCAGTACAATAAAAATTCCAAATTTCCAATTAACATAATTAAGTAGAGCACGTAGAGCCTCAATCTTTGTTCTTTCTGCAATTTGTATTGTCTAATAAAATCAAAACCAAAAAGTAAAAATTGTAGTAGATTGATATTACTTGTTTTACTTAGAAGCAGATCGTTCTCTACTAAGAAAGACTGAATTTGGCTGTATGTGAATTAAATTGCCTTTCACTTTGCATAATAATTGTTATTACGCTAGCAGTAGATGGGGTGTAATTGAACTGCATAAAAATATTCTTTCAAGCTTGGAAGTGCCATTCCACATTTTTCTTTTGGTAACTGAAGTGTTGAGTAATGTACTCTAGGTCTTTTCCTTTCCCAGACAACTCTGGATATAAGTTTTAAATTATATTGCTGCTTAAGGTCCAAATAAGGTATATAGTTAAATAGTAAAATTTGCGTTTATGAAATTTTCTAATTGTATCTCGCGTATGTACCAAATCTCTCTAGGAGGTTCATTAATTTAGGAAAAGTTGTTTCAGGATTTTTAAGGTAAATCATGACATAGTCTGCAAAAAGGGCTAACTACATGTCTTTTGTCCCCTATTCTTATACCCTTCTGCATTCTGTCAAAGTGCTTGAGCCAATGGTTCCATATAGAATGCAAAAAGTGTGGGGCTAAGGCAGCACCCTTACCATGTTCCTCTGTCCAAAATAAAACTTTCGGTAATAGAGCCATTGTTTGTAAATTGTTCTAATACAATTCTCATTAAAGCCAAATCTCTCCAGTGTTAAGCACTTTTCTAGTTTTGTTATATTGTTTATTTTATTGTTATTTTCTTTATTGGAACTGTTAGAGATGTTAGAGATCTGCTGTATAGAGCTGTTTCAGTTCTTTATATTTAGCTTTAAATAAAGAAGTTAAAATGTTGGATTTTACAGTAATTAGCTGTTTTTCTAGAGCACATTGAAAAAGTGATCAGTACTGTGTACATACTTTAACAGCCTGTCTCTGAATGTTGTAGTGATGGGGGGGTGGAGCCTCCCATCATTCCTTACAGTCTTGTTAGGTGGTTCCAATATTTTCTTTTCTTTTTGTTGTAACATGTCACTCCTGCCCCAAAGATAAGTTTCGGTGTATTTTACATGTTTTATATTACATATTATTACAGATTCCCACCATGATGGTGTTTCATCCTTTAATGTTATACTTGAAAGATGTTTGTATCTTTGTAGATCTTTGTAGTTTTAACAAGGGCGATAAGTGTATGTAACTGTTATTATGGGATGTTCAGTTCATTGTGTGATTAATAAACAGAACTACACTGTTGTATAGAAAACTGTATCCTGATTGTTCTCTTAACTATTCAACAGTATGTATGAACATTCAAGCATCTGCTACTGAAAGCTAACTGGCTAGATTTGTGTTGTGTCACTACATCTTTACATGTTTCACATAATTTAGTAAAACTTCAGACAGCTGTGCACATTACAACACATATGAGCTGTACACTAAAAATACAGATGTTACAGTAATAAACTGTTGTAACACAATAATAAACTGTACAATCACAGTATTAAACTGTGTGAACCCAGTAATAAACTATACAAACACAGAAATAAACTGAACAAACACTGTAATAAACTGTATAAACACAGAAATAAATTTTCTAGAAATACAGTAAATTATTATGAATATTATTGTAACTGTACTGACTGAACTACAGTATAATTATTATAAATAAAGAATTAATTTTACAGAACATCTGTTGCAGGACAGTTTTTCAATCTCGTCTGCTCCATTAATTACTGGTCAGTTTCTGACGTCAGGACTGATGTTGTCCAGATATCATGTTCAAGAAGTTTTCACAATATTTGATGATTAGTTTTGCTTCTGACAGCTGATTTGGAAAACACAATGTAGCGTTTATAAAAATATTATTAAAGCTTAAGAATACAGTTATTATTATTAACAATTTCACACCCTGTTGAACTGAATCAGTTAAACGAAGCTAATTATTCTCTTTTTAATCAAAACCTCTAAACCTCTAAAACTCTACATTTGTCCCATTCATTTTCAGCCATATCAAGCAACAGCTTTTAGAACCATTTTACACCATGGGAGCCTCCTAGGTATATGATAACAACCACCTGGGATAACCATAGCAGCCATGTAGCAGCACCCTAGCAATCAGTTGGGATACCGTAGCAACACCCTAGTAACCAGCTGGGATACCGTAGCAACTGCCTAGCAACACCTTAGCAACCAGCTGGAATAGTGCTACCAACACCCTAACAACCACATAGCAACAACCTAGCAACACCATATCAACCAGCTAGGATACCCGACCAACAGCCTAGCAACATCATGGCAACTAAAAGGGATACCTTAGCAACCGCCTAGCAAACACATAACACCCTGGGAACCACCTAGCAACACCATAGCAACCAGCTGGGATACCCTACCAACCGACTAGCAACACAATAGCAACCAGCTAGGAACTAATTATTCTCTTTTTAATCAAACCTGCAGTTGGAAAAGAATTTTAATTACTGAGAATCTCCACAATATACTCAGAAAAGGATGTTGTGGTATATTGTGATAGTTACAGTCGGCTTGTGAAGACTGCAACAAAGGAAAGTGAAGGTGTGGACAGATATTGTAGGGGGCTTGAGCATAGGAGTGAGAGTGAGAAAAGAGAAAAAACACTTAGAGGGTTTTAGCTGGGGTCTTGGGTCCAGAGGTTATTTGCCTCTCAGGCGGCAGGCGATTGTCTGTGGGGCTCGGTCTCCTGCAGACGCGTAGAGAGAGAAACAGAGAGAGAATGCCAGGCATTGGCTCACTCATGTAGTTCTGAAAGTCACTCACCCGACTGAGCCTTCGAGTGGTGTTTCTATGGTGGTATCTCCGCCGGGGCCACAAAATCAATTAAATAAGCTTTATTGAAAATTGTATCCGAGGGATTTTAAAGGCTAAGCACCACCTAATACGAAAATGTCAAACACGTAAATATAGCAGAGTTTTCCTGAAAATGTTTTTTTATTTACAAAGTCGAGAAATACAACAAAAAAATGTTGTTCAGCTCAGCCGCCCTGTTCGGCAACTGCCGTGGGCGTGTCAGGCGTGTGACGTAGATAGTGGACAACATGGGACAAGCTGCACTTACAGTAATACAAAATGACGAAAAGGTGTTGTTGTTTTTGGCTGCAGTAAATTGATCTACAGTGGAACCCCTGTGCAGAAACGGCCCAAAGACCCCAAAATATTCAGAAAATGGACTAAATTTGTCAAATGGCACATTGTAATGAACCATCCTTGCAGTTCGTCATCTGTAGCGATCATTTCACCCCTGAAGATTATCACAACTACGGGATGTAGGCTTACATGATGACTGGATCTTATGACTGGGGCTTTTCCAAACGTGTGGGTCTGTAGGGAAACCAGCGAGATGTATACAAAAGCCTCCGTATATGTGGAGGTAAACCAGGTAAGTACAGTTACTTCATCTGCTGATGTTAGCTAACATTATCTTCACTTGCTAAGTTTGGTGGCTCAAGTTATGCTAAGCTAACGTAGTTGAATTATGAAGATTTATAGAGTCGTATGAGTGCGAGTTCGACTTTGATATATCTGAGTTTAGCTGGTTGCTAGGATGTTGTCATAAATAAAGTTCGTTCTTTAGCTAGATACTGTTTACACTCAGGATGAGCTGCTGTTGTGGGTGTGGTTTAACTAAAAGTATCAGGACTAAGTGATATGGTGATCTATTTCTCCATTACAGCTCTTTCAGATTCAAAGTGAGAAATATCATCAGAATCTGAAGAACCAGCGATGGAAAATCCTCAGTCCCAGTCAGTCATAATGCTGCTGTACCGCGGCGCTGTTCACTGTATTCCACCAGTGACATCACACACGTTCAGGAATTTACGTAGCGAGCTCTTTTTTTTCGTCAGTTTAATTAAAACTAATTTAAAGCAAGTTAAGAAGCAAATTTCAAGTCATGTTTATATATTTTCAGTATCCCATAAGTGGTGCTTAGCCTTTTAAAGTCGAGTGTCGAGGGTGAATAAGGATCACCACTTCTGATCCAAGGTCATCTACAGTCTTCGGGGTCAAAGACAAGATACTCCTAGAGAGTATAAGGCTAGTGTGGTCAGGTAATCAACATCTCCTAATGTGACCCAGTCCAAGTTCACACCGAGAGCTAAGATCGAACATCTCCTCCAGGAGTTCACCTGAGATCTAAGAGAGCTCAACACTACCTATCTGTATCTCATACCTCTCCCACTAACCACCAGCAGAGGATGCATACAGACCTTCCAGATCCCCCCTTTCTATCAACTGCTCCCCAGGCGCTGTGCATAGGGCTGCCAGCACTCCAGGCAAGTGTGCTTGCTGCCCCCTAGTGTGTACGTTCACTAGTGTGTTTGTATATGTGGGTGTTTCACTGCCCCCTAGTGTGTATGTTCAATAATGTGAGTATATGTGGGTGTTTCACTGCCCCCTAGTGTGTATGTTCACTAGTGTGTGTATATATGTGGGTGTTTCACTGCCCCCTAGTGTGTATGTTCACTAGTGTGTGTGTATATGTGGGTGTTTCACTGCCCCCTAGTGTGTATGTTCACTACTGCTCACTGTGTGTATGTGGGTACATACATATTAAACACCTATCACTGATGGTGGAAGACTGATGTTCTGTATTTTTGTGCCCAGCAGAGGAAACATCACCCTCATGCTCAGACAGATATGATTCCATAGTGTTCAGCCATTTTTCCCTTTCAGTCAACTTTAGTCATTTCATTTTTCTTTAATATATAGAGTGGACGTGTTGGTTGATAGTAAGAGAGAAGTTCACTCAGGTACTGAGGAGCGACGCCGTTTAGATCTTTATATGTCAGAAGAAGAGTTTTGTAGATAAAACTGGGCTGATATGGTCAAATGTTCTAGTTCTGGTTGGGACTCTGGCTGCAGCATTCTGAACTGACTGAAACTTGTTAAGACTTTTGCTGGAACAACCTCCATGCATTAAAGGTGTGAACTAGCTTTTCTGTGTGTAAGATGTAGATGTTAAGAGAATTTAGGTTTTTTATATTTGGTTAATATTTAGTAAAAACATTACTCACCACCTGCAACATATTGTAATTAAAATATTTACTCATACAGATCTTGAAAGTGTGAGGTTTTGATGGTGAGGTTTGATGGTGGTTAATTTTACTGCTTAGTACTGAGTGAAAATAAATGATTAGTTTAAGGTGAACACGGTTTTAATTATCTTGGATTCCTGCTGAGGGTAAAACTCTGAAGACAGTGACGTCACTTATTAAGAAATATTCTTTATTCTATAACTATATCATTAACACAGCACGAATGAACAAGGCTGTCTGGGTGTGATGTCACTGCTGATGAGGCGCTGCATGACATCACATATTAAACATTATTGCTTATTAATTAGAGAATAAAAGCAGTACAAATGTTTATTGTAGCAGCACAAACTATTAGTAGTGTTTTTATTCCATTTCTGGTCACATGGGGGGTCGGCTTTGACTTTTCTTTTGTTCTCCTGCTTCAGCACATTGTTCTCCCGTTCACAAGTGTGTTTCTATATAAACATTTATCACTCAGCATTAATAATATAAAAAACAAAGAGATACACCAAACACAGAGAAACTGCATCATCCTCTACTAAACTGGGTTCTTTAGTCTCACCTCCAGCACTCTTAGCTCTCTATCCCTCACTTTTCAGCTCAGCTACCTCACACACTGACCCCTGATATCTATAGTACGTCATAAACAGTGTGTTTCCTGCTTTACGTATATGATATTGTGTATTAAACTACAGTGCTCAGTTTTAATCAGGACTACTATTTAGCAGTCATGTTATAGAAGCTAAAAGGCTCTACAATCTTTACTGACTCAAGAACACACAGTCCATAAAAACGACTGACGCTGCATTCAGATGGGGGTAAAATCAGCTGTATTATCTGTATTAGGATGATGAAGGTCTCGTGTATATGTTTAGGATATTTTAGTGATTTCACATTTCCTACACTAGAGGGCGACATGCACTGGGTGGTGAGTCAGTAGATACAGCGCTCTCCCGCTCCAGGTCAGGTGGTACATGATGAACAATGAAAAACAAGTTTTTCTATTGGTCCACACAATGTAAATGGCAACTGATCCATGGATGAAGTCTCACTGAGAACAAACTGAAAGTAAGTTTAACAGGAAGACTCTATTAGAGAAGCGGAGGAGATTACAGGAGTGGAGGATTTCAGACGATAGGCTTTAAGATCATTATAATACTGACTGTGTTAAATATTATCCAGTAGTTTAAAGCAGGAAAAGTTGTGTGTTTGTATCTGTTGATTTAAGGTAACTCAGTTGTGAAGTACATTTTAAGCTGGTCTACAAGATGGAGGACAGACTGAACTGAAACTACACAGCAGATTCAGCTTTAAACACTTTTATGTGGATGAGTGTACAGAAATACTGTCAGGATCAGTCGAGGTTTATACACATTGCTTGTTTACACTGTTTTTACTTTGATCTCCTTTCACACAGTTGTAGTGTTAATATTTATATGTATATATTTAACATAACGTCTTGTATGTGAATGTTTTTTGGCAAAAAGTCAACAAGTGTCACATCCCTTTAAGGATCTGGAGTGCAATTAGCTCTCAGAAATCACTGGAGGCTAGTGTTACAAAGCACTCTTGAATACAGAAATACTTCACTACATCCAGTCTCCTGAATCTTTTTCTTTGGTACAGAAAATGATTTACAAGAGAACAAATAAATAATATGGAGTAGAAAACCACACAAATCTGAATGTGATTTGATACAGGAGTATTAGGGGAACGTCTGGTGCAGCCTATCCAGTCTGCATTGGCCTTTACAGTCTTAATTGACTCTGTAGGGTCAGACACTTTAAGGAGTGTTTTATTAGATGAATCCAGGGAAAACAACTTTGCCTTAAGTTCTAAAGTTGTTCCTTTCCGTTTTCCGATGCACCATATTCCGCCTGTAGCTGGATCATTAATCTGTATAATCCCTTTAAAACTGCCCTGAATTAACCTCTTAAAATCATTTACATTAAACATATTAGGAATTAAAACAGGTCGGCCACTAAAAAGTCACCTTAACATGAAAAAAATAGATCTCTAGAATAATCTGCCTTCAGATTGAACCAGAGTGATCTTCACTTTTATAATGTTTTAGTGTATAAAAGCTCTTATTCTCTCTATGTAGCTGTACAGACCATAACTTAGGAAGAACTTTTCTTTCCTGATATACTGAGTTTTAGTGGCCTAACATGATTGAGACATAATTATTTTTATAATTAATTCAGTGATAATAGCCGTTAAATGAATGAATGTTTTTAGACAGGAGAGTTTAAAAAAGTAAACCTGTTTGTCCATTTATCAAAACAATAACATATTTCTATAATTTAACATGTTTTTATATGTTTAGTGGGAAATATCTGTGTAAATCTTTTTACAAGGATTACACAGATTAATGATGAAAACTGAATCAGTGCCATCTACAGTCAGAATATCACACCATTTAATATTTAAATAAGAAGCTCAGAATAAGAAGAACCAGAGCCTCATAGACTAGAATGTGTTGCATTGAGATCACCAATAAACATCACGTTCATGTTTTGTACTGTACTAGTTTTAAATACAATTGAGAAAACAGTAAACATTGTTTATCACACTTGGCATCAGTTTACTTTCTCTTTGTAAGGGGCCGCCCATGTCGTGGTCCTTCCACCACCAGTGGGAGCCTCTTGGGCAGTTGGTGGATGGTGTTATAAGCTCTGTGCACAGGCTGGCCAGTGTGGAGTTTAGAATCTGTTTCACTCACTCTTACTAACCCGTTACACTCTTCTCATATGGAGCAGAAATGAAATCATTGTTAATGTATATATTATATTATATTATATTATATTATATTATATTATATTATATTATATTATATTATATTTGTATAGAGCAAAGTGACTGATTTGAATATATATCCATCTGAATAAAGAAGATTTGTAGGACTTTCTGTACACTGTATGTGTGAATGGCTGTAACTGTCAGACTACATCATGGTTTATGTTACACAGAGGCAGTATGTGTGAAACAGGTCTAAGAGTCTAAAATAGTACATTTTCTGTTGACTATACTCTAAAAACTGGATCTACCTGGATTAACCTCTGAATTATTATAAATGTGTTTCTTTATCAGGTATTAACTGATGCTGTAGTAACATCTGAGAAACTCTTCACAGGGAACAGAGAGCAGTGTGTTCAGTGTCCTAATGTGTCTGTGAAGATTAAAACCTCATGATGGATCCTCATCACTTCAGCAGTGGAGAAGAAACTTCTCACTCAAAGTAAGTTACACTCTATTAGTAATATTAGAGATACATATAGCATCTCTAAACATGGTGACCAGCCGTGAAACCTGTAATACCTATAATTTCTATTATTAGATTTGGTGTTAAACTCTTTACTGTCTGCTACCACTTTAGGATGTTAACCAACTGGATTATATAGTTTCAATAAGAATTAATTATTTTGTGCAGTATATATATATATATATATATATATATATATATATATATATATATATATATATATATATATATATATATATATATGTTGTTTTTTTGTTATAATTATAGTTTTCATAATTATAACTACTACAGTACTGATTAATATGTAAATTCTCTCTCCAGTTTATATACAGTTGTTTGATGAACCTGTCTTATTAAACTCTTCGTTATGTATCTCTACATTACATTTACAGACTACAGACATTCAGAGCAGAACCTCTAGGAACCAGCAATGTGTATCTGAGCAACGGCTCAATGTATCTACCTTCATATTTCAGTAATGAAAGAACCAGCTCTGATGTGAGGTGAGACACAAACACAACATGGTAGAGAATCAGGACATCAGGAAGCACCTGGACCACAGTTTCGTTTTGTACTGTAAACCATGGTGACATTGTTCACCTGTATGATCATGTGATGTACGTGTTTCTACATGATGGACATGATGTAGCTCGGATGATGTGGAAATGTTTTTTTGCAGCTTAACAAATCAGGAAAAAGTGAGGAGATCTGATCTCTTTCTACTGTGAACTGCACTGCCCTATTCTCTCTCTGCACTGTATTTACTTTCTTTCTCATAGGCTCATAGGAAAATGTTACTCAGAGAGTACTGACTGTTTTTCAACAGCCCTATAGAAATATGTCTACAGGTGCACTGTAACTAAAAGTATTTACTTATTTTAATGTTGCACTTTGCACAGAAGAGAAAGATAGTTTTGTAACTTATGCTGTTTATAATAATAATGTGATGTTCGGTAAGAACACACAAACAATCTTTAGAATGTTGTCGAATTGTAGAATTCCTGTTATCTACTTACAATTTATTGTTTCTCATTTCATCATCACAATATCCAACATCCTTATGTAAAATTCCTTGGTGTTCATTACTTCTTGCTACCAAGTCTATATTCAGTTGTATGGTTGAATGGTAACCAAATAATCCAATAATAAATGAACATGCTTTTACTGTGACTTTTCATCTGTATTAACAGATGTCAGATGTAACTGTTTAATACCAACATTAGATCTTTTTCTTCTTTCTCCACATCATATTTCCAGACTGCAGACATACGGAGCTGAACATCCAGATTTCAGACATATGTATACGACGAGCCACAACTCAATGCATCTTTCTCCTTACAGTACTGAAATAACCAGTACTGACCTGAGGTGAGACACTAACACAACATGGTAGTGAGTTTCACCAGGCATCCTAAAAAGCTTCCCTTTTCTTTACTTTCTTAGCTCCTTTCACCCTGTTCTTCAGTGGCCAGGACCCCCACAGGACCACCACAAAGCGGGTATTATTTGGGAGGTGGATCATTCTCAGCACTGTAGTGACACTGACATGGTGGTGGTATGTTAGTATGTGTTGTGCTGGTACGAGTTCTGTGGGGGTCCTGACCACTGAAGAACAGGGTAATAAAGTATACAGAGAATCAGATGAACTACAGTCTGTAAGTAGAGAGTCAGTGTAGATACAACAAGGTGATTTTAATGTTATGGCTGGTTGTTTCTGGGTTGTGCAGAACGAGCCTCTATGGAAAAAATCTGACAGACAGCCAATCACAACTGATATTCAGAATTCATCAGGAGGAATCCTGTATTTCCTTCCCTCGACTGTCAGAAATGAAATGAACTGCACGAACAGTGAGAGAACAGTGAGCAGAAAGGACAGTCGAGTGTGGGGCTAATTTTCCTCGTGTGTTTCTTTTCTCACACAAGCTAATTAGTATTTCCTTATTTTAATGTTGCATTTGCACAGAAGTGGAGGCCTAATTCTGTAGTGTGTGCGGTGTGAAGAAGTGATGTTCAGTGATAATCCACATACTATCTGTAAAATGCTGCCATTCCTGTTTTCTACTAATAATTTATTGTTTATTGTTTTGTCATCCAACACCTTTATGGAAAATCGGATGTTATGTCCATTTGAAGTAGCCTTTGTTTACATTAATCCATTTCTCAGGTGTAACTGTTTAATACCGACATTAGATATTTTTCTTCTGTCTCCACATCACATATGACATACATAATCCTGGACTGAATGGAAACCAGTGCTCTCCAAATATCACCATATTAATATTAATTTTCTCTTGTTTCTCCACATCACATTTCCAGACTGCAGACATACAGAGAACCTCCAGAGCCCAGCTTTGTGTCTATGAAGAGCAACAACTCAATGTTTGAGCCTCCTGGTTTCAGTAATGTAAGACCCAGCACTGACCTGAGGTAAGAGATAAACATATGGTAGTGAATTCTGCAGGATGGTTTTCAGGCAGCATCATTGTATACTGATCAAATCATTGTTTAGATGCTTGATCATGTGACTTACCCAGTGTGTCTGACCCTACAGAGTCAATTAAGACTGTAAAGGCCAATGCAGACTGGATAGGCTGCACCAGACGTTCCCCTAATACTCCTGTATCAAATCACATTCAGATTTGTGTGGTTTTCTACTCCATATTATTTATTTGTTCTCTTGTAAATCATTTTCTGTACCAAAGAAAAAGATTCAGGAGGCTGGATGTAGTGAAGTATTTCTGTATTCAAGAGCGCTTTGTAACACTAGCCTCCAGTGATTTCTGAGAGCTAATTGCATGTCTGCTATAGCTAACATTGTAGCTCTTTTGTAATTTCTGTTATTCATTTAGATTTGTTTCAGCTCCTTTACTAATATCTAAAATATATTTACCACTTGCTCTCATAAGACTGAAAGTTTCTATTGAGGAGGTTGTGAAAAACAGTGATGGGTTATGGGCTGATTTACATTTGGTAAGTGGAGCTGAGATGTGGAGGGGAGGATGTAAAGGTGGACTGAGAAAAAGTTTAACACAGTGGAACTATCTGCAGCAGTGTTCAATGAAACTTTGATTTTTAAGTGATTAAGTAAGTAAGTTCTAAAGAAAGTTAGTAAACTCTGAATTAGACGTGTAAATGGCATTTATGTGCTTTCAATCTCCATCACTGATTACAGTAAAATGTAATTGTGTTTGTGATGATTTCTTGTGAGAATGATGATGAGCTTCTGTTGGCTATTGGTAGCTCAATATAGTAGTTCTGTAGTTCTTCTTGTATCTATAATTTAATCGTTGGCTTTTATTTATATTTACATTCGTTAGATAAATGATTGAAAAGCAGCAATCTCCAAATATCAGCAGTTCTGATGAAGATATCATATAATATCTGTATTTAGCAGTTTTCATTGTTTCTTCACATCACATTTCCAGACTGCAGAGATATGGCGTAGAACCTCCAGAGTCCAGCAGTGTTTCTATGAAGAGTAGCAACTCAATGTATGAGCCTCCTGGTTTCAGTAATAAAACGACCAGTGCAGGCCTGAGGTGAGAAGCAAACACAACATGGTTGGTAGTTTCAGCAGAATGTTCCCAGAACCCATCACTTTGGTTTTCTTGCAGTTGGACACATTTGCACATCTTACTGCCAGTGATAATGCTGTTGTTCAATTGTACGTTTAGCTGCTGTTTCTGGCTCCACTAAAGTCATGATGTAACTGAGGTGATGAGGAAAATGAGATTTTAACCCTTATACTGGGTCATTTGAATGACTGACTAATATGATGAACAAGCCAGTGAAGAATTAATGAATAATCAAAAAGAGCATAGAAAGTGGAGTACAGCAGCTCCCAGCAACTGTAAAGCTTATTTGAAGAACATACAGATCCCTTTTCAAAGAACACAGAGTCAGGAACGCTTAGTATGTGTAAGAACTCAGACAGAAGGAAAGGGCGGAGGAGTATTATGAGGCACATATAGAATGTTTTGGTATAACTACATTCTTACTCCTGTAAATATAGTCAGCTGTCTGATGTAGCTGTGTCTATATGAATATTTTATAATTTACTTTTTTTTCTTGTTTCTCCACATCACATTTCCAGAATGCAGACATACAGAGAACCTCCAGAGCCCAGCTTTGTGTCTATGAAGAGTAACAACTCAATGTTTGAGCCTCCTGGTTTCAGTAATGTAAGACCCAGCACTGACCTGAGGTGAGAAATAAACATATGGTAGTGAATTTTGCAGGATGGTTTCCAGGCAGCATCATTTTAAAATCATTAAATCATTGTTTACATGCCAGTTCATGTGACTTACCCAGTGTGTCTGACCCCACGGAGTCAATTAAGACTGTAAAGACTGCTGCAGACTGGATAAGCTGCACCAGACGTTCCCCTAATACTCCTGTATCAAATCACATTCAGATTTGTTTGGTTTTCTACTCCATATTATTTATTTGTTCTCTTGTAAATCATTTTCTGTACCAAAGAAAAAAAACTTTCAGAAGACTGGATGCAGTAAAGTAGTTCTTTATTCGAGAGCACTTTCTGACATCAGCCTATGTTAACTCGACCTGTATTCGAAAATCATTTGCCATCTGCCCTTTCATTCTTAGTCGTCATTTAACACGCTGAAAACCTCTGGTCAGCAGAGATCTTGGAACACAATGTTATATACATTAGAGTGCTAGTTAGCACACCTGTGTCTGTGATCTTTGCTGACAGGAACCTGAAAATAACTAACTGTGGCCTGAAAGGCCTGGAAACTGATAGTCAATTCTGGATTTAAAAGAATGAGCTACAGTATGATTCTAGATAGTTGGGTTGTGTAATGCAGCTGCAACAAAACAGACACGGGTGAGGCGGCAACGTAAACAATAATAAGGTGAGGATCAAACACCAAAAAGCAGAGAGGCAGAAAAATTTAACAAGGTCAAAGCAACAAGAGAACAAACGGAAGGAAGAAAACTGGGTCATAAATAACTCTGTACACTCGGTATGCACTGACTAGTCAATTGGCAATCCTTCACAATGAGAGGAACAAACAGACTGAAATATACACAAGCAGGTAAATAAGGTACAGGTGTGTGTGGTTAGGGAGTCCAGGGATTCAACAGACATAGAAAATGAGTCTGGAAGTGTGACAGGTTGTTATAAACCTATAAAATAGGTTTAATATTCATATTACTACAAAAAATATAAAGAATAAACAGATACTATCGAGTGCATACAGTGATGTCATTTTAAAATATGGGCTGTAATGCTGACACAAGGCAGGTTTTTAATGTTTTGGACTCATTTTGAACTTGGTAGTATCTACATTCTGACTTGTCTTGGTCTTAGCCATCGATCTTCACAAATATTTTTCTGCTTTTTCCTGATATTTCAGCTCCATAAACAGATTAATTTAGTAAACAATGCAGCTGAGGTTATGTGCTGTTATTTATTCCGTTGCATCTGAAGTAATTTAAAGCATCCTGTGTCAGAGGTATCTAGAAGACATTGTGTTTTCAGGGTCACGTTCAATCTTAAAGCATTTCAGGGTTATATTTCATTGAAATCCTGCAAACTGTTGTGCAACCAGCTAAGAAGTATTTTTTATTATATTTTGTCAGAGTTGAACGCAGTCAGCTACAGCTATATGACGGAGGGTGTTCATACAGTGTTCATACAGTATGTCTGTTACATGCAAATAAGGTTTTACTGAAATTTGATAGTCTTGCATGATGTTTAGTTAATGTTTTGCAAATTAACTTGCTAGATATACTTAATGACCCACATTTTTACCTAGCTAGACAGCTAACAGTGTCTGTAGTTTAATACAATTAAACAGAGTTAAATGAGTGGTGTTAGGGAGGAAGTATGGTTTAGAGTCCAAATTCTGATTGGCGCTGAACCTGGCAGTAAAGTGTTGCACAGGGGTGAACCACTTCACAAGTTTTCTGTATGAACTCTATTGAACTGTATTGTATTGTACTCTTTTAAAACAAGAGTCAGATAAACCAATCAGAAAAAAACACAGGAGGAGTTGATCATCAATGGTAGATTGTACATGGTGTCCTAACTTTTTTGTGAATTGGAGTCGTATGTTGGTGTACTTTGTACTGCTTCGCATTTGGTTAGCTATTATTTTAAAATTTCAGTCAGTTTGTGCTAGCAGTGTTTTAGCTGAGTGATGATAGTTTTGTTAATTTATGATATATGTGAGGTGATGCACATCAGTTGAAAAATATAAAGTTAGCAAATAATTATTTGACTGCCATTCAGAATAAACAACAGATGTCATGCATACATGTACTGACAGTACAGCTTTTGGGATTGGATGATAATAGATATTGAAAAGATTTAATTCTCAGAGACCTGGCGTGTTTGTCAGTGAAATATTACTACTAACAATTAATTTATGTTTCACTTGCTTCCACTCATTCTTACTCTTGCATTCTCTCTCTATCTGTCTTCTAGATTTGCTAAGGATACACCTCTCCAGGATCAGTCCAGCTGTGGAGTGTGTAAGCAGATTTAGACAGATCCAGTCTCTATCAGCTGTGGACACACTTTCTGTAGACAGTGCATCAGCAGCTACTGGAACCAGTATGTCCAGTCAGGAGACTTTGCTTGTCCCCTTTGCAGAAAGAGGTCTAAGACACGTTCTGTTCTATATCTACACATAGACATGAAGAAATAAAAGAAGATAATAGTCCACAAGTGCAGAAGCTCAGATCTGTAATGACTAAAGGCATTGCTGGCATTGGAAAAACCGTCTCTGTGCAGAAGTTCATTCTGGACTGGGCTGAAGGAAAAGCCAATCAGGATGTAGATTTCATGTTTGTGCTTCCATTCCGAGAGATGAACCTGATTAAAGATTATCAGTACAGTCTTCATAGACTTCTGTGTGACTTCCATCCTGATCTGAAAGATCTGAACACAAAGACGTATGATGAGTGTAAAATGGTGTTCATATTTGATGGGCTGGATGAAAACAGAATTCCACTGAACTTTTTACAGTGTGAGAAAGTAACTGATATAACCAAAGAGTCATCAGTGGACGTGCTAATAACAAACCTCATTACAGGAGAGCTTCTTCTTTCTGCTCTTATCTGGATAACCTCCCGCCCAGCAGCAGCCAATCAGATCCCCTCTCAGTACATCAGCCGTGTTACAGAAATTCAGGGTTTCAATGACCCACAGAAGGAGGAATACTTCAGGAAGAGAATCAGTGACCAAGACCAAGCCGACAGCGTCATCTCACACATTAGGAAAACAAGGAGCCTCCACATCATGTGCCACATTCCAGTCTTCTGTTGGATCTCAGCCACTGTGCTTCAGCATATAATGAAACAAGGAAATACAGAAATTCCTAAAACACTGACTGCAATGTATTCACACTTCCTGTGGACTCAGACCATCATGAGGAAAGAGAAGTATGAGGATAAAGGTGAGATAAATCCTGAAGATCATTTGGGATCCAACAGAAAGATGCTTCTGAAACTGGCTGAACTGGCTTTCAAACAGCTGATGAAGGGCAATGTGATGTTCTATGAAGAGGACCTGAGAGAGTGTGGCATTGATGTATCTGAGGCCTCAGTGTACTCTGGAATTTGCACTGAGATCTTTAGAGAAGAATCTGTGCTTCACCAGAGGAAGGTCTTCTGCTTTGTACATCTGAGCTTTCAGGAGTTTCTGGCTGCTCTCTATGTGTTTTACAGCTATGTGAGCAAAAACATGGAGGAACTGCAGTTTTTTAAGATACAGAAGAAAACACAGTCTGGCAGTATGTCATTGGAAGAGCTGCTAAGGGGGGGCTGTATCTAAAGCTGTAAAGAGTGAGAATGGAAACTTAGATCTGTTTCTTCGTTTCCTGCTGGGAATCTCATTGAAGTCTAATCAGCAGCTCCTAAAAGACCTTCTGACACAAACAGTAAGCAGCTCAGAGAGCATCAAGAAAACAGTCCAGTACATAAATCGCTTAATACCAACAAAGAATCTTTCTTCAGAGAAATCCATCAACCTGTTCCTTTGTCTCACTGAAATGAATGATCAGTCGCTATCCAGAAAAATTCAGAAACATCTAAAATTTAATGAAGCCTCCAAAAATAAACTCTCTACTGGAGAGTGTTTGGCTCTAGCCTACATGCTTGTGACTTCAGATGAGGTGTTGGATGAGCTGAACCTAAAAAATTACAGCGCGAACAAGATGGGCTACTTGAGGTTGATCCCAGCTGTGAGCACCTGCAGAAAGGCTGTGTAAGTGTCATATCTAAATTAATTAATTAATCTGATCTCTTTCTACTGTGAACTGCACTGCCCTATTCTCTCTCTGCACTTTACTTTCTTTCTCATAGGCTCATAGGAAAATGTTACTCAGAGAGTACTGACTGTTTTTCAACAGCCCTATAGAAATATGTCTACAGGTGCACTGTAACTAAAAGTATTTACTTATTTTAATGTTGCACTTTGCACAGAAGAGAAAGATAGTTTTGTAACTTATGCTGTTTATAATAATAATGTGATGTTCGGTAAGAACACACAAACAATCTTTAGAATGTTGTCGAATTGTAGAATTCCTGTTATCTACTTACAATTTATTGTTTCTCATTTCATCATCACAATATCCAACATCCTTATGTAAAATTCCTTGGTGTTCATTACTTCTTGCTACCAAGTCTATATTCAGTTGTATGGTTGAATGGTAACCAAATAATCCAATAATAAATGAACATGCTTTTACTGTGACTTTTCATCTGTATTAACAGATGTCAGATGTAACTGTTTAATACCAACATTAGATCTTTTTCTTCTTTCTCCACATCATATTTCCAGACTGCAGACATACGGAGCTGAACATCCAGATTTCAGACATATGTATACGACGAGCCACAACTCAATGCATCTTTCTCCTTACAGTACTGAAATAACCAGTACTGACCTGAGGTGAGACACTAACACAACATGGTAGTGAGTTTCACCAGGCATCCTAAAAAGCTTCCCTTTTCTTTACTTTCTTAGCTCCTTTCACCCTGTTCTTCAGTGGCCAGGACCCCCACAGGACCACCACAAAGCGGGTATTATTTGGGAGGTGGATCATTCTCAGCACTGTAGTGACACTGACATGGTGGTGGTATGTTAGTATGTGTTGTGCTGGTACGAGTTCTGTGGGGGTCCTGACCACTGAAGAACAGGGTAATAAAGTATACAGAGAATCAGATGAACTACAGTCTGTAAGTAGAGAGTCAGTGTAGATACAACAAGGTGATTTTAATGTTATGGCTGGTTGTTTCTGGGTTGTGCAGAACGAGCCTCTATGGAAAAAATCTGACAGACAGCCAATCACAACTGATATTCAGAATTCATCAGGAGGAATCCTGTATTTCCTTCCCTCGACTGTCAGAAATGAAATGAACTGCACGAACAGTGAGAGAACAGTGAGCAGAAAGGACAGTCGAGTGTGGGGCTAATTTTCCTCGTGTGTTTCTTTTCTCACACAAGCTAATTAGTATTTCCTTATTTTAATGTTGCATTTGCACAGAAGTGGAGGCCTAATTCTGTAGTGTGTGCGGTGTGAAGAAGTGATGTTCAGTGATAATCCACATACTATCTGTAAAATGCTGCCATTCCTGTTTTCTACTAATAATTTATTGTTTATTGTTTTGTCATCCAACACCTTTATGGAAAATCGGATGTTATGTCCATTTGAAGTAGCCTTTGTTTACATTAATCCATTTCTCAGGTGTAACTGTTTAATACCGACATTAGATATTTTTCTTCTGTCTCCACATCACATATGACATACATAATCCTGGACTGAATGGAAACCAGTGCTCTCCAAATATCACCATATTAATATTAATTTTCTCTTGTTTCTCCACATCACATTTCCAGACTGCAGACATACAGAGAACCTCCAGAGCCCAGCTTTGTGTCTATGAAGAGCAACAACTCAATGTTTGAGCCTCCTGGTTTCAGTAATGTAAGACCCAGCACTGACCTGAGGTAAGAGATAAACATATGGTAGTGAATTCTGCAGGATGGTTTTCAGGCAGCATCATTGTATACTGATCAAATCATTGTTTAGATGCTTGATCATGTGACTTACCCAGTGTGTCTGACCCTACAGAGTCAATTAAGACTGTAAAGGCCAATGCAGACTGGATAGGCTGCACCAGACGTTCCCCTAATACTCCTGTATCAAATCACATTCAGATTTGTGTGGTTTTCTACTCCATATTATTTATTTGTTCTCTTGTAAATCATTTTCTGTACCAAAGAAAAAGATTCAGGAGGCTGGATGTAGTGAAGTATTTCTGTATTCAAGAGCGCTTTGTAACACTAGCCTCCAGTGATTTCTGAGAGCTAATTGCATGTCTGCTATAGCTAACATTGTAGCTCTTTTGTAATTTCTGTTATTCATTTAGATTTGTTTCAGCTCCTTTACTAATATCTAAAATATATTTACCACTTGCTCTCATAAGACTGAAAGTTTCTATTGAGGAGGTTGTGAAAAACAGTGATGGGTTATGGGCTGATTTACATTTGGTAAGTGGAGCTGAGATGTGGAGGGGAGGATGTAAAGGTGGACTGAGAAAAAGTTTAACACAGTGGAACTATCTGCAGCAGTGTTCAATGAAACTTTGATTTTTAAGTGATTAAGTAAGTAAGTTCTAAAGAAAGTTAGTAAACTCTGAATTAGACGTGTAAATGGCATTTATGTGCTTTCAATCTCCATCACTGATTACAGTAAAATGTAATTGTGTTTGTGATGATTTCTTGTGAGAATGATGATGAGCTTCTGTTGGCTATTGGTAGCTCAATATAGTAGTTCTGTAGTTCTTCTTGTATCTATAATTTAATCGTTGGCTTTTATTTATATTTACATTCGTTAGATAAATGATTGAAAAGCAGCAATCTCCAAATATCAGCAGTTCTGATGAAGATATCATATAATATCTGTATTTAGCAGTTTTCATTGTTTCTTCACATCACATTTCCAGACTGCAGAGATATGGCGTAGAACCTCCAGAGTCCAGCAGTGTTTCTATGAAGAGTAGCAACTCAATGTATGAGCCTCCTGGTTTCAGTAATAAAACGACCAGTGCAGGCCTGAGGTGAGAAGCAAACACAACATGGTTGGTAGTTTCAGCAGAATGTTCCCAGAACCCATCACTTTGGTTTTCTTGCAGTTGGACACATTTGCACATCTTACTGCCAGTGATAATGCTGTTGTTCAATTGTACGTTTAGCTGCTGTTTCTGGCTCCACTAAAGTCATGATGTAACTGAGGTGATGAGGAAAATGAGATTTTAACCCTTATACTGGGTCATTTGAATGACTGACTAATATGATGAACAAGCCAGTGAAGAATTAATGAATAATCAAAAAGAGCATAGAAAGTGGAGTACAGCAGCTCCCAGCAACTGTAAAGCTTATTTGAAGAACATACAGATCCCTTTTCAAAGAACACAGAGTCAGGAACGCTTAGTATGTGTAAGAACTCAGACAGAAGGAAAGGGCGGAGGAGTATTATGAGGCACATATAGAATGTTTTGGTATAACTACATTCTTACTCCTGTAAATATAGTCAGCTGTCTGATGTAGCTGTGTCTATATGAATATTTTATAATTTACTTTTTTTTCTTGTTTCTCCACATCACATTTCCAGAATGCAGACATACAGAGAACCTCCAGAGCCCAGCTTTGTGTCTATGAAGAGTAACAACTCAATGTTTGAGCCTCCTGGTTTCAGTAATGTAAGACCCAGCACTGACCTGAGGTGAGAAATAAACATATGGTAGTGAATTTTGCAGGATGGTTTCCAGGCAGCATCATTTTAAAATCATTAAATCATTGTTTACATGCCAGTTCATGTGACTTACCCAGTGTGTCTGACCCCACGGAGTCAATTAAGACTGTAAAGACTGCTGCAGACTGGATAAGCTGCACCAGACGTTCCCCTAATACTCCTGTATCAAATCACATTCAGATTTGTTTGGTTTTCTACTCCATATTATTTATTTGTTCTCTTGTAAATCATTTTCTGTACCAAAGAAAAAAAACTTTCAGAAGACTGGATGCAGTAAAGTAGTTCTTTATTCGAGAGCACTTTCTGACATCAGCCTATGTTAACTCGACCTGTATTCGAAAATCATTTGCCATCTGCCCTTTCATTCTTAGTCGTCATTTAACACGCTGAAAACCTCTGGTCAGCAGAGATCTTGGAACACAATGTTATATACATTAGAGTGCTAGTTAGCACACCTGTGTCTGTGATCTTTGCTGACAGGAACCTGAAAATAACTAACTGTGGCCTGAAAGGCCTGGAAACTGATAGTCAATTCTGGATTTAAAAGAATGAGCTACAGTATGATTCTAGATAGTTGGGTTGTGTAATGCAGCTGCAACAAAACAGACACGGGTGAGGCGGCAACGTAAACAATAATAAGGTGAGGATCAAACACCAAAAAGCAGAGAGGCAGAAAAATTTAACAAGGTCAAAGCAACAAGAGAACAAACGGAAGGAAGAAAACTGGGTCATAAATAACTCTGTACACTCGGTATGCACTGACTAGTCAATTGGCAATCCTTCACAATGAGAGGAACAAACAGACTGAAATATACACAAGCAGGTAAATAAGGTACAGGTGTGTGTGGTTAGGGAGTCCAGGGATTCAACAGACATAGAAAATGAGTCTGGAAGTGTGACAGGTTGTTATAAACCTATAAAATAGGTTTAATATTCATATTACTACAAAAAATATAAAGAATAAACAGATACTATCGAGTGCATACAGTGATGTCATTTTAAAATATGGGCTGTAATGCTGACACAAGGCAGGTTTTTAATGTTTTGGACTCATTTTGAACTTGGTAGTATCTACATTCTGACTTGTCTTGGTCTTAGCCATCGATCTTCACAAATATTTTTCTGCTTTTTCCTGATATTTCAGCTCCATAAACAGATTAATTTAGTAAACAATGCAGCTGAGGTTATGTGCTGTTATTTATTCCGTTGCATCTGAAGTAATTTAAAGCATCCTGTGTCAGAGGTATCTAGAAGACATTGTGTTTTCAGGGTCACGTTCAATCTTAAAGCATTTCAGGGTTATATTTCATTGAAATCCTGCAAACTGTTGTGCAACCAGCTAAGAAGTATTTTTTATTATATTTTGTCAGAGTTGAACGCAGTCAGCTACAGCTATATGACGGAGGGTGTTCATACAGTGTTCATACAGTATGTCTGTTACATGCAAATAAGGTTTTACTGAAATTTGATAGTCTTGCATGATGTTTAGTTAATGTTTTGCAAATTAACTTGCTAGATATACTTAATGACCCACATTTTTACCTAGCTAGACAGCTAACAGTGTCTGTAGTTTAATACAATTAAACAGAGTTAAATGAGTGGTGTTAGGGAGGAAGTATGGTTTAGAGTCCAAATTCTGATTGGCGCTGAACCTGGCAGTAAAGTGTTGCACAGGGGTGAACCACTTCACAAGTTTTCTGTATGAACTCTATTGAACTGTATTGTATTGTACTCTTTTAAAACAAGAGTCAGATAAACCAATCAGAAAAAAACACAGGAGGAGTTGATCATCAATGGTAGATTGTACATGGTGTCCTAACTTTTTTGTGAATTGGAGTCGTATGTTGGTGTACTTTGTACTGCTTCGCATTTGGTTAGCTATTATTTTAAAATTTCAGTCAGTTTGTGCTAGCAGTGTTTTAGCTGAGTGATGATAGTTTTGTTAATTTATGATATATGTGAGGTGATGCACATCAGTTGAAAAATATAAAGTTAGCAAATAATTATTTGACTGCCATTCAGAATAAACAACAGATGTCATGCATACATGTACTGACAGTACAGCTTTTGGGATTGGATGATAATAGATATTGAAAAGATTTAATTCTCAGAGACCTGGCGTGTTTGTCAGTGAAATATTACTACTAACAATTAATTTATGTTTCACTTGCTTCCACTCATTCTTACTCTTGCATTCTCTCTCTATCTGTCTTCTAGATTTGCTAAGGATACACCTCTCCAGGATCAGTCCAGCTGTGGAGTGTGTAAGCAGATTTAGACAGATCCAGTCTCTATCAGCTGTGGACACACTTTCTGTAGACAGTGCATCAGCAGCTACTGGAACCAGTATGTCCAGTCAGGAGACTTTGCTTGTCCCCTTTGCAGAAAGAGGTCTAAGACACGTTCTGTTCTATATCTACACATAGACATGAAGAAATAAAAGAAGATAATAGTCCACAAGTGCAGAAGCTCAGATCTGTAATGACTAAAGGCATTGCTGGCATTGGAAAAACCGTCTCTGTGCAGAAGTTCATTCTGGACTGGGCTGAAGGAAAAGCCAATCAGGATGTAGATTTCATGTTTGTGCTTCCATTCCGAGAGATGAACCTGATTAAAGATTATCAGTACAGTCTTCATAGACTTCTGTGTGACTTCCATCCTGATCTGAAAGATCTGAACACAAAGACGTATGATGAGTGTAAAATGGTGTTCATATTTGATGGGCTGGATGAAAACAGAATTCCACTGAACTTTTTACAGTGTGAGAAAGTAACTGATATAACCAAAGAGTCATCAGTGGACGTGCTAATAACAAACCTCATTACAGGAGAGCTTCTTCTTTCTGCTCTTATCTGGATAACCTCCCGCCCAGCAGCAGCCAATCAGATCCCCTCTCAGTACATCAGCCGTGTTACAGAAATTCAGGGTTTCAATGACCCACAGAAGGAGGAATACTTCAGGAAGAGAATCAGTGACCAAGACCAAGCCGACAGCGTCATCTCACACATTAGGAAAACAAGGAGCCTCCACATCATGTGCCACATTCCAGTCTTCTGTTGGATCTCAGCCACTGTGCTTCAGCATATAATGAAACAAGGAAATACAGAAATTCCTAAAACACTGACTGCAATGTATTCACACTTCCTGTGGACTCAGACCATCATGAGGAAAGAGAAGTATGAGGATAAAGGTGAGATAAATCCTGAAGATCATTTGGGATCCAACAGAAAGATGCTTCTGAAACTGGCTGAACTGGCTTTCAAACAGCTGATGAAGGGCAATGTGATGTTCTATGAAGAGGACCTGAGAGAGTGTGGCATTGATGTATCTGAGGCCTCAGTGTACTCTGGAATTTGCACTGAGATCTTTAGAGAAGAATCTGTGCTTCACCAGAGGAAGGTCTTCTGCTTTGTACATCTGAGCTTTCAGGAGTTTCTGGCTGCTCTCTATGTGTTTTACAGCTATGTGAGCAAAAACATGGAGGAACTGCAGTTTTTTAAGATACAGAAGAAAACACAGTCTGGCAGTATGTCATTGGAAGAGCTGCTAAGGGGGGGCTGTATCTAAAGCTGTAAAGAGTGAGAATGGAAACTTAGATCTGTTTCTTCGTTTCCTGCTGGGAATCTCATTGGAGTCTAATCAGCAGCTCCTAAAAGACCTTCTGACACAAACAGTAAGCAGCTCAGAGAGCATCAAGAAAACAGTCCAGTACATAAATCGCTTAATACCAACAAAGAATCTTTCTTCAGAGAAATCCATCAACCTGTTCCTTTGTCTCACTGAAATGAATGATCAGTCGCTATCCAGAAAAATTCAGAAACATCTAAAATTTAATGAAGCCTCCAAAAATAAACTCTCTACTGGAGAGTGTTTGGCTCTAGCCTACATGCTTGTGACTTCAGATGAGGTGTTGGATGAGCTGAACCTAAAAAATTACAGCGCGAACAAGATGGGCTACTTGAGGTTGATCCCAGCTGTGAGCACCTGCAGAAAGGCTGTGTAAGTGTCATATCTAAATTAATTTTAGATTATTTTTTTATATTTGAGTACTTATGTCTGACAGGGACAAGTTGCTAAATATTCCTACCACTTAATAAATGGAGTTAATGGGGTTTCTGGCATTTGAATTGATCACAAACGTATTACAGCTGACCTCCATCCTCCCAGTTCTAAGTCATGTTATCTTTCTGCAAGCTGCTGTAGATGCTTTGTCTTTCTCTGCTCAACTTAAATCCTCCTCTTATTTGCTGATCTGTAAGCTGTCCTGTTCTAATGCTGCCGCCAGCAAACTGCTTCAACTTCAAACTCCAACAATTTACTTCTCGTCTGAAAAATTGTTTCTATAGTTCTAAAGTGGGATGTTGTTTCACAGTTACATTTTCTGAGGTCCATTAACCTTTTTAAGACATTTCAGTTTTTTGCTGTCATCCTAGTACTGAGACTGCTCTCCAGGGCCGGAGTGGGTCCCTGTTTCAGCCCGGGAGTTTCATGCCCAAATCCGGCCCACTTTTTTCATGGAGGAGGAATTTGAATAAATGAAACAGCAGCTAGCTATTACAGCGCCTTTTTATTAGGTATAAGTTCAGGTATATGCTGGTAAGCTAACAGAAAACACTTTACTTAAATGTGTTTAATTATAATTTAAATCAGACAAAGATTTAAAAGGTAAGAAATGTGATAAAGATGAAAACGTATTTACCTTAAAGGAGTAATAAGTTGAAATTAAAATCATTTGAAATTAAAATAGCATTTTTCTTCTCTACAGAGAGGAGCTCTATTGTTAGATTTACATTAAACTCTTAAGTAGCTTCACTACATGCAAGTTTAGCTACCTACAGCATCAAAAGTCTCCTATAAGCAGTGCACTGGCTTCTCAACTTTATTAATAACAGTGTCTATAGACTTTCCTTCTCTGTGTACATTAACATTAACACAATTTAACATATATAACATATATTCTCTATGTTATATTTTACATTACATAAACTATTATAGGTATTATACAGAGTTTAAATAACTCTGTTTGACTATCCTTTACCTCTCCCTGCAGTAGTGTCGGAAGGGGTTTGCTGCTCCAACGCTATAAAAACATCCCATTAATGAGTTTAATATTAATATATTACACCAGGCCCGGAGTGGCCTCGAGTTTGGGCCGGTTGGGTGGGAAAAATAATTTTGACACTTATCTGTCACTTCTCTAATCTTCTTACATCGCAGTAGAATAGGTGGGGTCTACCGTCTAAGGGGATTCCCCCAACCCCGAAATGTTTAAGTTGGTTGCGCCCACGAGTCGTCTTTTCTGGAGCGCTAAAATTAAACATAGCAGCCAATAGCGCCAAGCGTCAGTCCGTGGTGATGGAGGGCAGAAAGAGTCCAGGTGGAGCTGAAAAGGACAGGTTAAAAAAGAAAGGTGTTGAAAGAAGATGCTGCTAAATGTGAGAAATGAATAGAGCTGTGTTCCGGAGGAGAGAGCCCAGCTGCAGCTGGTAAACAAAGATATGGAAATAAGTCTGAATTGTCAGTGTAAGGCTGTTGCGCAACGTTTGCGATGACAACTTAGCGTAGTTTATTTTGTAGACCCCATAACACACCATTAATCAAACATATCCAGTTTCAAACTGAGAATAATAAACATAATTTAGACATAGTGTGATATATTAATAGCCAAACTCATTAATGGAATGTTTTTGTAGCGTTGGAGCAGCAAACCCCTTCCGACACTACTGCAGTAGGCAGTGACTACTGAACAAACAGGTAGAGGATAGTCTAACAGAGTTATTTAAACTCTGTATAATAACTATGATAGTTATATGTAATGTAAAATATAACAGAGAATAGACGTCATATATGTTAAATTGTGTTAATGTTAATGTACACAGATAAGGAAAGTCTATAGACACCGTTATTAATAAAGTTGAGAAGCCAGTGCACTGCTTATAGGAGACTTTTGATGCTGTAGGTAGCTACTAAACATGCGTGTAATGAAGATACTTAAGAGTTTAGTGTAAACCTAACAACCTAAACCCTAACTTCTCTGTAGGGAAGAAAAATGCTATTTTAATTTTAAATCATTTTAATTTAAACTTTTTACCTCTTAAATCTTTATCTGATTTAAATTTGAATTAAACATGTTTAAGTGAAGTGAAATTCCTCCTTCATGGAAAATGTGGGCTGGACTTGGGCATGAAACTCTTGGACTCAAAAAGGGGCCCACTCCAGCCCTGTATCACACTATGTCTAAATTATGTTTATTGTTTTCAAGTTGAAACTGGATATGTGTGATTTATTGTGTTTATTGGGCTCTACAAAATAAATTAATTACAAAATAAGCTGTCATCGCAAACGTTGCACTATAGCTGTACACTGACAATACAGACTTATTTCCATATCTCTGTTTAGCGGCTGTAGCTGGGGGTCTGTCCTCCAGAAAACAGCTCTGTTCATTTCCCACATTTAGCAGCATTTTTTCCACCTGGACTCTTTCTGCCCTCCATCACTGACTGACGCTTGGCGCTATTCTGCTGCTATATTTAATTTTAGCGCTCCATAAAAGACGACTCGTAGACCCAATCAACTTAAACACTTCGGGGGGTGGGGGGGGGGGTTCCCTCAGACGGTAGACCCCACCCACTCTACTGCGATGTAAGAAGGTGATTAGATAAATGACAGTGATAAGTGTCATAATTTTTTTTTCCACCCAACCGGCCCAAACTCAAGATTGACATGGGCCGGCCCATCGGAAATTCTCCCGAATCTCCCGATTAGCCACTCCGGGCCTGCTGCTCTTATGTTTTTAATGATCTGCTCCTATCGTTTCAATATCTGTGAGCATGTGTCTTACTCTTGCAGTCAGTCAAATTATACCTATTTCACAACTTTCATCTGTTGGCCTCTCTGACATTGTGCTGTCTTGGTTCATGTACTATTTAACAGGTAGATCTCAGTTTGTGACTATCAGGAAGCACAAAACCCAAGACTCTGTTATTAGTCCTCTTATATTTATTTTCTAAATATTGCTTCTTGTTCCCGTGGCCTCAATATAAAATTTTATGCTAATAACATACATATTTATTTTAGCCTTAAACCGACGGAGCCATTCCCATCATCCTCAATGTTATCCTAAATTCCAGAGTTAACGCATTAGTAGAATGCTAACTTTTTTTAAGCTAAATGCTAAAAACAGTATTTTGGTAACAGTTGGTACCGAGTCAGCCTTCTCTACCTATTCAGACTTTTGTTGATTATACTCCAGTCAGCCCATTCTCTACTGCGTAAAACCTTGGTGTCGTATTTGTCCCATGTCTCACCTTTGTTTCACAAACATCACTATAACATATAACATCACTAAGTAAGTCTAGATTTTTCCATCTTAGCTGTACTGTTAGACTCCTCCCACTACTTACATTTTAAATATACTGAGGTCCTGGTGCATGCTTTCTTTACCTCTAAGTTAGATTCTAGGTTAGATTCTGTGTCCTATGGCTTCTTTCCTTAAACTCTTAAGCTCTCCAGTACACCTAAAACTCTGTTTCCAGAGCCTTAGTACCCACTAAAAAATCTGCCCATATCACCCTGTCCAGCCCCATCATGCATGCAAAGGGCCTCTGATTCTGGTCTTCAAGTTGCTTTTGGTTTCAGGTTTTCCTCTGTGAGTGGCAGGTCTTTTAGTGTTGTTGCTCCCATCCTCAGAAACTTTATCTTCTTCTATTAGCTCTTCTCTCTCTCTTTCCATTTTTACTCTGAAAACTTTCATGCTTTCAAATTTGTTTCCCACTTAAAAACGTATAATTATTATTATTATTATTATTATTATTATTATTATTATTATTGTTTTTAATATTATTATTAACACTAGACAGTAAAAGAGATGACCAAAGGGCAGGGCTAAGTTTTAACTGAGACAGCCTAGGGTGGAGACTGGGAGGGGCAGACACAGGCCATTGACACAGTGACACCCACTTTACCACAGTAGTGTGCAGATATTATCCGTGAAGTAATTCTCCCACGCATTTTCTCTTTCTATATTTTATGCACCTGTTCTTGTATGTGTGTTTCTCCTGCTCTAGTTCTACAATGGCCCATGCCTACCTAGTAAAGAGTGCAAATATTTTTTAAAACATTTGCACAGAGCAAATATTCAGATTAAGACCATTCATTTAAAACAAATACTCTAGATATATACTGTTAGCATGAATTCCACATCTCTGTTTTAACTGTAACCATTTGTCTTGTAGACTAGCTGGCTGTAAGCTCACCAAGGATTCCTATGAAACTATCTACTCTGCTCTGACATCAACAAATTCACACCTGAAAGAACTGGACCTTCATAACACAGGGATGCAGGGCCCAGGAGTGGAGCTGCTCTTTGCTGGACTGAAGAGTTCAAACTGCGTACTGGAAATATTCAGGTGAGCTTTCTGTAAATGTATCCCTGAATGGAAAAAAAAAACATTGTGCACTCAGAATGTTAAGGCCATTATTTAAATTCTTTAGATTCTTTCATTTTAACAAAATCCATCTGAAATTCAGCCCCTCCCTTTAGTGTTCCTTACACATTCTCACACCAGAACACAAGTATGCATGCTACATACACTAAAATACCTGAGTGCTGGCGATTACTGAGTTATAAACGATTAAATATAAAATGATAACACAAACAGAAACTTACAAAGCTAATTAAGTAGTCAATGTCAATGTCAATAGAACCTTGCCAACACACTTCTTCTGAGCCTAGAATCAATTTAGTTTAGTTTAGACAGGCTGGTATCCCTAAGTATTTTTTGCAGCTAGAACTTTAAAACTAGTACATTAGTTGCACATCCATTATTACAATATCTGAAACCGAAAATTAGGCATTTATGTTGTTTTTAGTTATGTTTCCATGTAGGCACAAACACAATATAGTGGTCTAATTTCAACTTATTGTTGGGGTTCAAGGCAGTTTTTTTTCTAATTCTAATTCTCTTTTTATTTTTGTGCCTGCATGCACTTGAAATGGTGAAATGGTGCAACAGAATGTACGACATTCAACATCCACTGCTACAGTGATATTTAGTAAAAGCCACTTTGACCCAAAATTCCACTTACAGTACTTATATCTCTGACCCTTTTTACACAATTTCAACAGTATATGCAGTATATGCCTTTGTAAAATTCAAAGTTTTGCCATTTTTCCTAAAACCTGGTTTTGTGGATTTACCCTGTTTTCACCTCATTTCTGTATACATTAGCTATTTCACCCAACTGTAATTCCCGAGAAAATGATTGACTGTGGCTGCTAAATGTGAATCAGAAAGTTGGTGCATGACAGCATGATATAATAATTAGCAAGAGTGGGAAAAATACAGAGAAACAATACTGGAAATATGGCTGTCAAAATTAAAAAAAAAATATGGAGCTAAATCATTTTATGAAAGCATTAATACAAAAGCCTTCACTTTGTAAGTAGCGTTTGTTTAAACTGAATACTAATGCTATAATTCTGATTTCTAGTAAAGTCTCTACTGGATTTGCAACAGCTGTAGTGTACATTAATCCCACACTGAGATTAATAGCACTTTTGGATATTCTAATTTAAACACTGCCTTTTGATGCTAGTAAAAATGAATTGAAATTAAGACCATACAAATTGCATCCCCAGTGAGTGTGATAGAAATTAGGCAGCACATGCTAAATACGCTGGATTTTATCACATGGTCCATGTTGGGTATCTTGATATTATTTTAGATTTTTCACATTTCTAGATTACATTCCTCTCCAGTAACAGTGCTGTTGTTTATGAACTCCTGGTCTCTTGGCGAACAAAGCTGCAGACTGCAGAACTCAGCTCTAAAAATTTCTGCTTGACAGTAGATCATGGGAAAATGAATCACACTATAGCTCCTGTCAAGTTCCTTATACAAAAAAAATCTTCCTAGTGTGGCCCTCTCTTACCTGTTTGTCCTCCTTCATTCTTATTCACCTTTGTGCATGCGCTGATTTTCTGAGACCTGCTTACTTTCTGTTCCTGCTTCAAAGGTCTAGACTACTGGAGTTAAGGTTTTTACTGTTGTGGGCCCCAAAGTTTTTTGTAACACTGCCCATTTACTTGCCTGTTCTTAATTAAAAAAACAGTTGAAAATGAATGTTTTTAGTTTGCTGTCTCATGACATAATTGCTGCAGCTTAGTAACTCTATATTTATTTTAGAGCAGGAACTGATTCAAATAATGAACACATTAAACTCATTATGTAGTTTATCATGATTAAATACATTTGTTTTATTTGTCACCATTTTTAGTTTAATATGCAATGTATTTAAATTTAGCTCAACGAGTGCAAAAAAAACCTAAATAATTTAGTACTTACAGTGATTTAATTTAAAACTGAATAAAATCACACAAGCACAGGCTGAACATGAATATAAGGTAAACATAGTTTACAGTTTTCATCACTGATGAGTGAGAGCAATTGCTGCATGTTCCAACTCCTCTCCATGACCATAGTCCTCTCTCTCCTGTATGACGATGTTATAACTTGTTTTGAGGATAACAGTAGTTTTTTTTGTTTTGCTGCTGCTTTTGTTAATCCCAGAAAATCCACTGCAATGGCAGAAGCATCACAAAGCAGTGTTTCCGAAGCTCAGAAAGTTCCCCTTTTGAAAAGTTAGCTCCCGTGGTAATATTGTGAAATAGGACATCTTTAAAACCGGACAACGTTGACATGCTTGTGTTCCTGGCCCATGACCTGCAGTAAAGACTAGACAGGCAGGATGCACATCTGTTCTTATAGTAGTTGTTTTCGGCCACGTGATTCAGTCAAAATCCAGATGGAGGCAGTAAGGAAAGAACAGAAAGGACGAGATGGAGTTGAGGTGTCTGTACTGCACTGGTTTAGTTGATATTATGAGTGAAAGGTATGAATTGAACATCACAGTATGCTAGACGTAATGCTGATCAGTTGGTCTGTGGGTGCTGTGACTGTTCACTGGTGATAGATTTAAAACTACATCTACATGAAACTCGAACAGGAAGCTCCTTCAGCATCGTTCTGACTGCAGACGAAGGTTCACAATCCATTTTTGCTGATGTTTTTTGTCAGTTCCTTGCATTTTTCTCCCCCGTAAACTTTACCAAACATACCAAAGACTTTTGGTACTCAGTAAATCGCCTAGTCTTTTCTTGGTTAAATAGATTTTGAGTAACTGTAAACAATGTAAACCATAGGTATTTGAAGAATTTCCCATGTGGAAAATCACTACCTGCCCTCCAGTTCACGCTATAGCAACATAGTGAGGTAATCATTTGCAAACAACCTGTTGCACACTGGTTTTGTTCAACCTTTAACTATTTTTAATTAAGGCCTACAGAATTTTGTTTATTCTCACCTTACTTTCATTATAAGATGTATAATGGGTACACAGTTGTCAATGTTTGCTTTTATTGTTATTATTATTATTTTAAATATTTTATAGTTATTAAATGAATATTTACATTTAGATAATACAACATGCTCTTTTTGGTGTTACAAATAAATACTGATGTTTCAACATCATACTTTTTTAAGATTTTCATCATATTGTTTTGAATTGTATATCGCCATTTCTCTTAAGCTTCTTTTGTCATATTGCCCGGCCCTACTTCTAGTTATGTTAGTCTTTGCCCATATTGTGGAAAACTGTCAATCCAAACAGGCCTCAGATGATCAAATAATATAGAGGTGATTTCAGTTGTTTGGGTGCACTGCCCATTAGCATGTTTTCATTTAGAACATATGGAGAGTCTAGGTATCCAGTGCTGTGAATCTTCAAAATTTGACACCAGTGGCTGAAACTGAGAAAATATTAAGAGGAAAAATTCAACAAAGTTGAAATAATAAAATAATTCAACAAAGTTGAAATAATAAAATATTAAATTAACTGACCAAGTAACAAAAAACACAGAATAAGTGAGCTGTGCCACATTTGCATGGTAATAATGATAAGCACATGAGTTAAACAACTGTAGTTGGTTACTTTTTACTGAAGGAATATTATAAGTAAACTTGAACCATTCTTTCCAACGTGGGCTGTATGATTTGTTGTATTTGTAATGTTACTGCAATGTGAGTTTCTGCGACAAATACATTGTTTAAGTAGAGAAAAAAGAACAAATCATACTATCATACAGCAGATCAGTTATCTCATACATGTCATATCATTGCAGGCAATGTCTAAAAAGTGTGTTTGAACCCTGCTCTCCCAATGTCTGTACATTACTTCTAGTTGGAGATACACTATTTTAATAATTATTTATCCATTGTCATATTGCCATCATGATATTCAACAGCCCTACTGCTGACATATTTATACTTCAGTCCCTCAGTGGAACAATTTTAGTACACTGCAATTATACAAGATCACTTGTTGCTGTGTTTTCTAATATCATGGTATAAATACTTGTTTTATAATTTTTTTTATATAATACGTTTTTTGAGAGATATGTGTTCTCCCTTTGCAGAATATCTTACTGTAATGTTGAGGAAAAGTCTTGTGAAAATCTTCGATCAGCTTTACAACTGGTGAACTCCTCACTGAAAGAGCTGGAACTCCGTGACTGTGACCTCAAAGATTCAGGAGTAGAGCTGCTCTCTTCTGGACTGAAGAGTCCAAATTGTAAACTGGAGATACTCAGGTGAGATTTATATAAAATCATACCTGGTATACAATGCTACATCAAACTACTATTAAACTAAAACAAATATAAAATACTATAAAATACTCCATCCATACATTAATAATTCCAGAATTACAAGATTGTGATTATTCTTCATGTTTACAAGACTATGAAGTTTGTAACAGAATGTCTGGCAATGTATATTTTAATAAAAGTAAAGTTCAGTAAAATGTAGCCATAGAACCTCTGCAGTCATATTGCATTATTATAAGCAGTCAGAAGCCTGATTCTTTGGACACAGCTTATACTCAGTCACTGAAAGTAAAAAAGTTAAATCTCACTTCACTGGTCTCACACATCGGCGCTAACAGTAGTAATGTTTGACTGTTACTTCATAATTATGTTGGTGGAAGCGTAACAGGCAAACTACTCTCTGAAAGAGCTTGACCTTAGTGACAGTGACCTTTAGGATTCAGTTGTGGAACTGCTCTCTGCTGGACTGAGTTCACACTGTAAACTGGAAAAACTGTAAACTGGAGATTTGTGTGAATTCATTTCTGATGCAATGGATTGATATTAGTTGCTGTGTTATCTAAAACTCTGATACAATTACTTTTTTCTAATTTCTTTTTGACTGTTTTGTAAGATGTGTTCACTCTTTACAGACTACCGGTCTGTAAAATTGAACAAAACATTTAATAATATAACAGAAATTACAGTAATAGTATATTTTACAATGCAAGCTATGCAAAGTTTTTCATTGACCATGTTAATAAAATGCCATATTTGATTTCTAACAGCTGACAAAACAGCTTCTAGTCACGGTCATATCTATGACTTCAAGAAGACATGGAGTGACATTTTTTTTTCTCTCATCACTGGTCCTATACTTTAGAACTAAAAAGACTATTGGTTGATTCCACTGTTACTTCCTAATTATGTTAGTTGAAGCATAAGCTATAAAAAACAAAATACTTTTTTCTTATTACTTTCAGTGTTATTAAGAAATCTGCTCTTCAGACTTCTGGTGGAAAAGTCTGACGATTAACTTTAATTTAACAACAATGATTAAAGAGTATATCAAAATTTAAGGAAAATAAATAAATAAATAAATAATAAATGCTTTGATTAAACTTGTAATGAAACTGACATTGCCATCCCTCTGACCTTTCAACACCAATAGACTTCTAAACTAATAAGAGGTAATAAACACTGCACTATGACATTAAATATTATTTATTTTAATTATTATTTGGATTTTTGTTGTTCAGGTTTAAGACATGTGACCATATAAAAGTGACAATTGTATCAGTAAGTTCAACTTTAACTGAAATATAAAACAATACAACATAAAATAATACCTTTCAATATTAAGAGTAAATGTAATTTTTCTCTCTATGCAATCAGTACTGGTATCAGTCACAATTCTCATATTAGATGGGCCCTAATGCAAATGCTGAAATTCAATTCAGTTTGTCAGTGCTGTGATGAACAGCTGAACAGTGAGATAAATATTTAATTTATTTGTATTGGTCATAAACAAAACATTGTGATTTGATATGAGTGAGTGTGTTGGCCTAAACATTTCTAAAGCTCTCTTGGAGCTCGTCATTTACAGTGACCATGCAGTACCTGTTTCAGCTAACCAGTCATACATTATTTTGAATCAGGTGTGCTACTGATGAGATTAATCTGTAGCAAGATGTCAGGAACCATGTGTTCTTCTAACTCTATCCAATACACTGCAATTACAATCTTGCAAGTATTTTTGGTAATTAACCGAACAATTAATTTCATTTATTTTTTTACCCTTCAGACTCCAACAGAACACTTTGTAAGTCCCGACCCTTTTAAGAACCGGTCAATCAGTTTTAAACAGTATGTTTTATCTTATCAGGGCAAATGACAATTACAAATTGATTCAACTCAGAGCTGTGAGCCTATCCCTTAATAGAAGATAGACACAGAAACTGTAATAGCCAGCTGCCACAGGAGTGCTGGCATAACTGTCCAGTTTAGAGTCAACTGATGTTTGTGACCCACAGTTTCAATGATTGGTGAAACTTTAAAAGCAGACATAAATTTTTGCTTTCTAGCGGACATGGGGGAGCTAATGTTAGAGCTAAAGAAGTGGTAAAAGGATGTTGGCCCTGACAGAGAGGGGTAGGAGGCTGGCCTTGCCGGAGAAGTGGTGTAGGAGACTGGACCTAGTGGGAAGATAATGTAGGATGCTGGCGCTGGTGTAGAGGTGTAGGAGACTTGCCCTGATGGAGAGATGGTGTATGAGGTTGGCCCTGGTAGAGAGGTGGTGTAGGAGGCTGGCCCTGGCGGAGAGCCAAAAACAGTTTAAACTTAATCAAAGGGAAAATTCAAAAGTTAATTGGTTTTGGGACAATTTGGCTTGCTACCTCAGCTAAGAGAACTCTCCCCTATCAATTCCTGTAGCAGCCAATCACCTTATTTTCTTGTCACACTGAGTAAAATCTATGTTAAACAATGATGCAATGATTAACTTACTTCATAATTCAGTATTAAAGTTTACACGTCACTGTCCAGGGATGACTTAGACCGCTGAGCACCTTAGGACTGCGCCTGTTAACGGTTAATGAAATTACCGCAATAACAAACCCACATGACGATAAGAATCTTAACATTTTAAAAAATCTATTTCATGTGGACAAAAACTGTATTCTTGTTTTCCGACAAGAGAACGTAACTAAAAGGCACTTTAACTACTATGCATGTTCAAAAAGCCAGCTGTTACTGTGTAGGTTTTAGGAGTTCCTCAGCCTTCTTACAGACAAAACTGCTCAAAACTCAACAAAACTCCCCATAACTCAGCTTTCACATAGCACACTAAAATAGGCTACAGACACCTGCTATTAAAGTTCCTGTGACATTCACACTCATATCTTTCTTACTAGATAAATTATACGTTTGTGGTCAAATTATAGACAACAAACAGAACTTTTACTGAAGTGTGCTATTTCTCCTCTTTTTTCCAAGAGCTTCATCTCACATCTTATCTGTGCTATCCTGCTTCTGCTTCAGAGTCAGGGACCGTCTCAAAATTACCAGAACATGTGAAGCTGGTACAGTGGTAGAAGTTAAAAGGGTGGACACATTAAATACTAAGTTTTGTAAGTATAAGTAAATACATTCTCCACAGAGAACAAACTTAAATCTGACATTTTCTGCAAATTTTACTGCAACAGTACATTTTTAACATATTTGAAAAACTTAAAATAGAAAATATGCTACGAATTTTGCATAGACATCATTTTGTGATATAGAAAAGATGCATTAAAACGTGTAGAAGTGTGTTCTCTGTAGAGAATGTTTGCGTACCTTCAGTTAAAGATCTACAAAGAGTGTAATTCGATCAGGAGCACCCAAACTTCTGCATACAACATTAAATCTCTCACTTTGTGTGTCTCCCTCTTTTCCTTTCTGCAGGTTATGTGGTTGTATGGTTACAGAGGACGGCTGTTCTTCTCTGGCTTCAGCTCTGACTGCAAACCCCTCACACCTGAGAGAACTGGATCTGTCCTACAACCACCCAGGAGATACAGGAGTGAAGCTGCTCTCTGCTAGACTGGAGGATCCACACTGCAGACTGGACACACTCAGGTACAGACAGCTTTCTGTGTGTTGGAGTTACTGAACCACTGTTAATTCTAATAATCTGCTATTTCTGTATTTTTATATAATAATATAATACCTGCTATTTACACACTTTAAACATACTGTTTACAGTAACTTTACATAGAAATACTGCACATCACTGTCTGCTTCTCATTATATATGCTGTGGATATTGTCTTATTTAGACACTGTTAACTGTTAGATGTGTAATTATATAATGTGGTGTTTCTGATCAAATAGTCTATGAATGTAGTTTACAGTGTACGACCACAGAAGACTGAAAATATTCCTATATATTCACAAATATCTGTAATTTAACGAACTTTTGTTTACAGTGTGTATTTATTAGAGTTTGTTTATTTATGTAACTACTAGCTCGGTATGTTTTGCTAAATGTGCTAAATTAACAAATTAATCTCTCCACATCAGCTTAGTATTAATATCTAATGTTAGCTAGATTTTATGTTAGGTGTTGCTGTCGCACATCTCAAACAACTATAAGAGAAAAGCCAGACCTAAATATGAAAACACACCACAAAGTTTAAAAGTACAGAACACCTGACTGGCCCCGTAGGTTCTAATTTGATAAACAGCTAGCAAATGAATGTTCGCTAATTTCATAAACAGCTAGCTTGTTAAAATTTGCTAATTTAATAAACAGCTAGCCAGTTAATGTTTGCTAATTTAATAAACAGGTAGTTAGTTAATGTTCGCTAATTTGATAAACAGCTAGCAAATGAATGTTCGCTAATTTAAAAAAAAGGTAGCTAGTTAATGTTTGCTAATTTCATAAACAGCTAGCTAGTTAATGTTTGCTAATTTCAAAAACAACTAGCTAGTTAATGTTTGCTAATTTGATAAACAGCTAGCTAGTTAATGTTTGCTAATTTGATAAACAGCTAGCTAGTTAATGTTTGCTAATTTGATAAACAGCTAGCTAGTTAATGTTTGCTAATTTGATAAACAGCTAGCTAGTTAATGTTTGCTAATTTGATAAACAGCTAGCTAGTTAATGTTTGCTAATTTGATAAACAGCTAGCTAGTTAATGTTTGCTAATTTGATAAACAGCTAGCTAGTTAATGTTTGCTAATTTGATAAACAGCTAGCTAGTTAATGTTTGCTAATTTGATAAACAGCTAGCTAGTTAATGTTTGCTAATTTGATAAACAGCTAGCTAGTTAATGTTTGCTAATTTGATAAACAGCTAGCTAGTTAATGTTTGCTAATTTGATAAACAGCTAGCTAGTTAATGTTTGCTAATTTGATAAACAGCTAGCTAGTTAATGTTTGCTAATTTGATAAACAGCTAGCTAGTTAATGTTTGCTAATTTGATAAACAGCTAGCTAGTTAATGTTTGCTAATTTGATAAACCGCTAGCTAGTTAATGTTTGCTAATTTGATAAACAGCTAGCTAGTTAATGTTTGCTAATTTGATAAACCGCTAGCTAGTTAATGTTTGCTAATTTGATAAACCGCTAGCTAGTTAATGTTTGCTAATTTGATAAACAGCTAGCTAGTTAATGTTTGCTAATTTGATAAACTGCTAGCTAGTTAATGTTTACTAATTTGATAACAGCTAGCTAGTTAATGTTTGCTAATTTGATAAACAGCTAGCTAGTTAATGTTTGCTAATTTGATAAACCGCTAGCTAGTTAATGTTTGCTAATTTGATAAACCGCTAGCTAGTTAATGTTTGCTAATTTGATAAACAGCTAGCTAGTTAATGTTTGCTAATTTGATAAACAGCTAGCTAGTTAATGTTTGCTAATTTGATAAACAGCTAGCTAGTTAATGTTTGCTAATTTGATAAACAGCTAGCTAGTTAATGTTTGCTAATTTGATAAACAGCTAGCTAGTTAATGTTTGCTAATTTGATAAACAGCTAGCTAGTTAATGTTTGCTAATTTGATAAACCGCTAGCTAGTTAATGTTTGCTAATTTGATAAACCGCTAGCTAGTAAATGTTTACTAATTTGATAACCGCTAGCTAGTTAATGTTTGCTAATTTGATAAACAGCTAGCTAGTTAATGTTTGCTAATTTGATAAACAGCTAGCTAGTTAATGTTTGCTAATTTGATAAACCGCTAGCTAGTTAATGTTTGCTAATTTGATAAACAGCTAGCTAGTTAATGTTTGCTAATTTGATAAACAGCTAGCTAGTTAATGTTTGCTAATTTGATAAACAGCTAGCTAGTTAATGTTTGCTAATTTGATAAACAGCTAGCTAGTTAATGTTTGCTAATTTGATAAACCGCTAGCTAGTTAATGTTTGCTAATTTGATAAACAGCTAGCTAGTTAATGTTTGCTAATTTGATAAACAGCTAGCTAGTTAATGTTTGCTAATTTGATAAACAGCTAGCTAGTTAATGTTCAGCAGCTAGCTAGTTAATGTTTGCTAATTTGATAAACAGCTAGCTAGTTAATGTTTGCTAATTTGATAAACCGCTAGCTAGTTAATGTTCGCTAATTTGATAAACAGCTAGCTAGTTAATGTTTGCTAATTTCCAAAACAGCTAGCTAGTTAATGTTTGCTAATTTCCAAAATGGCTAGCTAATTAATGTTTGCGAATTTATAATGCAGGTAGCTAGTTAATGTTTGCTAATTTGATAAACTGCTAGCTAGTTAATGTTCAGCAGCTAGCTAGTTAATGTTTGCTAATTTGATAAACAGCTAGCTAGTTAATGTTTGCTAATTTGATAAACCGCTAGCTAGTTAATGTTTGCTAATTTGATAAACAGCTAGCTAGTTAATGTTCGCTAATTTGATAAACAGCTAATTAATGATTGCTAATTTGATCAACAGCTAGCTAGTTAATCTTTGCTAATTTCATAAACAGCTAGCTAGTTAATCTTTGCTAATTTGATAAACAGCTAGCTAGTTAATGTTTGCTAATTTGATAAACAGCTAGCTAGTTAATGTTTGCTAATTTGATAAACAGCTAGCTAGTTAATGTTTGCTAATTTGATAAACAGCTAGCTAGTTAATGTTTGCTAATTTGATAAACAGCTAGCTAGTTAATGTTTGCTAATTTGATAAACAGCTAGCTAGTTAATGTTTGCTAATTTGATAAACAGCTAGCTAGTTAATGTTTGCTAATTTGATAAACAGCTAGCTAGTTAATGTTTGCTAATTTGATAAACAGCTAGCTAGTTAATGTTTGCTAATTTGATAAACCGCTAGCTAGTTAATGTTTGCTAATTTGATAAACAGCTAGCTAGTTAATGTTTGCTAATTTGATAAACAGCTAGCTAGTTAATGTTTGCTAATTTGATAAACCGCTAGCTAGTTAATGTTTGCTAATTTGATAAACAGCTAGCTAGTTAATGTTTGCTAATTTCAAAAACTGCTTGCTAAGTAATGTTTGCTAATTTCAATAACGACTAGCTAATTAATCTTTGCTAATTTAATAAACAGCTAGCTTGTTAATGTTTGCTAATTTAATAAACAGCTAGTTAATCTTTGCTAATTTCATAAACAGCTAGCTAGTTAATCATTGCTAATTTCAAAAACAGCTAGCTAGTTAATGGTTGCCAATTTAGTAAACACCTAACTACTTAATGTTCGCTTATTTAAAAAACAGCTAGCTAGTTAATGTTTGCTACTTTGATAAACAGCTAGCTAAGTGATGTTCGCTAATTTAAAAAACAGCTAGCTAATATTCGCTAATTTCATAAAGAGCTAGCTTGTTAATGTTTGCTAATTTAATAAACAGCTAGACAGTTAATGTTTGCTAATTTAGCAAACAGGTAGTTAACGTTCGCTAATTTGATAAACAGCTAGCAAATTAATGTTCGCCAATTTAAAAAACAGCTAGCTAGTTAATGTTTGCTAATTTCCAAAATGGCTAGCTAATTAATGTTT
>CM038722.1:6412877-6583345 GCA_021613375.1 Megaleporinus macrocephalus | reverse complement strand
TAATGTTTGCTAATTTGATAAACCGCTAGCTAGTTAATGTTTGCTAATTTGATAAACAGCTAGCTAGTTAATGTTTGCTAATTTGATAATCAGCTAGCTAGTTAATGTTTGCTAGTTTGATAAACCGCTAGCTAGTTAATGTTTGCTAGTTTGATAAACCGCTAGCTAGTTAATGTTTGCTAATTTGATAAACAGCTAGCTAGTTAATGTTTGCTAATTTGATAATCAGCTAGCTAGTTAATGTTTGCTAATTTGATAAACCGCTAGCTAGTTGATGTTTGCTAATTTGATAAACAGCTAGCTAGTTAATGTTTGCTAATTTGATAAACCGCTAGATAGTTAATGTTTGCTAATTTGATAATCAGCTAGCTAGTTAATTTTTGCTAATTTGATAAACCGCTAGCTAGTTAATGTTTGCTAATTTGATAAACAGCTAGCTAGTTAATGTTTGCTAATTTGATAAACCGCTAGCTAGTTAATGTTTGCTAGTTTGATAAACCGCTAGATAGTTAATGTTTGCTAATTTGATAATCAGCTAGCTAGTTAATTTTTGCTAATTTGATAAACCGCTAGCTAGTTAATGTTTGCTAATTTGATAAACAGCTAGCTAGTTAATGTTTGCTAATTTGATAATCAGCTAGCTAGTTAATGTTTGCTAATTTGATAAACCGCTAGCTAGTTAATGTTTGCTAATTTGATAAACAGCTAGCTAGTTAATGTTTGCTAATTTGATAATCAGCTAGCTAGTTAATGTTTGCTAATTTGATAAACCGCTAGCTAGTTAATGTTTGCTAGTTTGATAAACCGCTAGCTAGTTAATGTTTGCTAATTTGATAAACCGCTAGCTAGTTACTGTTTGCTAATTGATAATCAGCTAGCTAGTTAATGTTTGCTAATTTGATAAACCGCTAGCTAGTTAATGTTTGCTAATTTGATAAACAGCTAGCTAGTTAATGTTTGCTAATTTGATAATCAGCTAGCTAGTTAATGTTTGCTAATTTGATAAACCGCTAGCTAGTTAATGTTTGCTAGTTTGATAAACCGCTAGCTAGTTAATGTTTGCTAATTTGATAAACAGCTAGCTAGTTAATGTTTGCTAATTTGATAAACCGCTAGCTAGTTAATGTTTGCTAGTTTGATAAACCGCTAGATAGTTAATGTTTGCTAATTTGATAAACAGCTAGCTAGTTAATGTTTGCTAATTTGATAAACAGCTAGCTAGTTAATGTTCAGCAGCTAGCTAGTTAATGTTTGCTAATTTGATAAACAGCTAGCTAGTTAATGTTTGCTAATTTGATAAACCGCTAGCTAGTTAATGTTTGCTAATTTGATAAACCGCTAGCTAGTTAATGTTTGCTAATTTGATAATCAGCTAGCTAGTTAATGTTTGCTAATTTGATAAACCGCTAGCTAGTTAATGTTTGCTAATTTGATAAACAGCTAGCTAGTTAATGTTTGCTAATTTGATAATCAGCTAGCTAGTTAATGTTTGCTAATTTGATAAACCGCTAGCTAGTTAATGTTTGCTAAATTGATAAACCGCTAGCTAGTTAATGTTTGCTAATTTGATAATCAGCTAGCTAGTTAATGTTTGCTAATTTGATAAACCGCTAGCTAGTTAATGTTTGCTAGTTTGATAAACCGCTAGCTAGTTAATGTTTGCTAATTTGATAAACCGCTAGCTAGTAAATGTTTACTAATTTGATAACCGCTAGCTAGTTAATGTTTGCTAATTTGATAAACAGCTAGCTAGTTAATGTTTGCTAATTTGATAATCAGCTAGCTAGTTAATGTTTGCTAATTTGATAAACCGCTAGCTAGTTAATGTTTGCTAATTTGATAAACCGCTAGCTAGTTAATGTTTGCTAATTTGATAAACAGCTAGCTAGTTAATGTTTGCTAATTTGATAAACCGCTAGCTAGTTAATGTTTGCTAGTTTGATAAACCGCTAGCTAGTTAATGTTTGCTAGTTTGATAAACCGCTAGATAGTTAATGTTTGCTAATTTGATAATCAGCTAGCTAGTTAATGTTTGCTAATTTGATAAACCGCTAGCTAGTTAATGTTTGCTAGTTTGATAAACCGCTAGCTAGTTAATGTTTGCTAATTTGATAAACAGCTAGCTAGTTAATGTTTGCTAATTTGATAAACCGCTAGCTAGTTAATGTTTGCTAATTTGATAAACCGCTAGCTAGTTAATGTTTGCTAGTTTGATAAACCGCTAGCTAGTTAATGTTTGCTAGTTTGATAAACAGCTAGCTAGTTAATGTTTGCTAATTTGATAATCCGCTAGCTAGTTAATGTTTGCTAATTTGATAAACCGCTAGCTAGTTAATGTTTGCTAATTTGATAAACAGCTAGCTAGTTAATGTTTGCTAATTTGATAATCAGCTAGCTAGTTAATGTTTGCTAATTTGATAAACCGCTAGCTAGTTAATGTTTGCTAGTTTGATAAACCGCTATCAGCTAGCTAGTTAATGTTTGCTAATTTGATAAACCGCTAGCTAGTTAATGTTTGCTAATTTGATAAACAGCTAGCTAGTTAATGTTTGCTAATTTGATAATCAGCTAGCTAGTTAATGTTTGCTAATTTGATAAACCGCTAGCTAGTTAATGTTTAATGGTTTGATAAACCGCTAGCTAGTTAATGTTTGCTAATTTGATAAACAGCTAGCTAGTTAATGTTTGCTAATTTGATAAACCGCTAGCTAGTTAATGTTTGCTAGTTTGATAAACCGCTAGATAGTTAATGTTTGCTAATTTGATAATCAGCTAGCTAGTTAATGTTTGCTAATTTGATAAACCGCTAGCTAGTTAATGTTTGCTAATTTGATAAACAGCTAGCTAGTTAATGTTTGCTAATTTGATAATCAGCTAGCTAGTTAATGTTTGCTAATTTGATAAACCGCTAGCTAGTTAATGTTTGCTAAATTGATAAACAGCTAGCTAGTTAATGTTTGCTAATTTGATAAACCGCTAGCTAGTTAATGTTTGCTAATTTGATAAACAGCTAGCTAGTTAATGTTTGCTAATTTGATAAACAGCTAGCTAGTTAATGTTTGCTAATTTGATAAACCGCTAGCTAGTTAATGTTTAATGGTTTGATAAACCGCTAGCTAGTTAATGTTTGCTAATTTGATAAACAGCTAGCTAGTTAATGTTTGCTAATTTGATAAACCGCTAGCTAGTTAATGTTTGCTAGTTTGATAAACCGCTAGATAGTTAATGTTTGCTAATTTGATAATCAGCTAGCTAGTTAATGTTTGCTAATTTGATAAACCGCTAGCTAGTTAATGTTTGCTAATTTGATAAACAGCTAGCTAGTTAATGTTTGCTAATTTGATAATCAGCTAGCTAGTTAATGTTTGCTAATTTGATAAACCGCTAGCTAGTTAATGTTTGCTAAATTGATAAACAGCTAGCTAGGTAATGTTTGCTAATTTGATAATCAGCTAGCTAGTTAATGTTTGCTAATTTGATAAACCGCTAGCTAGTTAATGTTTGCTAGTTTGATAAACCGCTAGCTAGTTAATGTTTGCTAATTTGATAAACCGCTAGCTAGTTAATGTTTGCTAATTTGATAAACCGCTAGCTAGTTAATGTTTGCTAATTTGATAAACAGCTAGCTAGTTAATGTTTGCTAATTTGATAATCAGCTAGCTAGTTAATGTTTGCTAGTTTGATAAACCGCTAGCTAGTTAATGTTTGCTAGTTTGATAAACCGCTAGCTAGTTAATGTTTGCTAATTTGATAAACAGCTAGCTAGTTAATGTTTGCTAATTTGATAATCAGCTAGCTAGTTAATGTTTGCTAGTTTGATAAACCGCTAGCTAGTTAATGTTTGCTAGTTTGATAAACCGCTAGCTAGTTAATGTTTGCTAATTTGATAATCAGCTAGCTAGTTAATGTTTGCTAATTTGATAAACCGCTAGCTAGTTAATGTTTGCTAGTTTGATAAACCGCTAGCTAGTTAATGTTTGCTAATTTGATAAACCGCTAGCTAGTTACTGTTTGCTAATTTGATAATCAGCTAGCTAGTTAATGTTTGCTAATTTGATAAACCGCTAGCTAGTTAATGTTTGCTAATTTGATAAACAGCTAGCTAGTTAATGTTTGCTAATTTGATAATCAGCTAGCTAGTTAATGTTTGCTAATTTGATAAACCGCTAGCTAGTTAATGTTTGCTAGTTTGATAAACCGCTAGCTAGTTAATGTTTGCTAATTTGATAAACAGCTAGCTAGTTAATGTTTGCTAATTTGATAAACCGCTAGCTAGTTAATGTTTGCTAGTTTGATAAACCGCTAGATAGTTAATGTTTGCTAATTTGATAAACAGCTAGCTAGTTAATGTTTGCTAATTTGATAAACAGCTAGCTAGTTAATGTTCAGCAGCTAGCTAGTTAATGTTTGCTAATTTGATAAACAGCTAGCTAGTTAATGTTTGCTAATTTGATAAACCGCTAGCTAGTTAATGTTTGCTAGTTTGATAAACCGCTAGATAGTTAATGTTTGCTAATTTGATAATCAGCTAGCTAGTTAATGTTTGCTAATTTGATAAACCGCTAGCTAGTTAATGTTTGCTAATTTGATAAACAGCTAGCTAGTTAATGTTTGCTAATTTGATAATCAGCTAGCTAGTTAATGTTTGCTAATTTGATAAACCGCTAGCTAGTTAATGTTTGCTAAATTGATAAACCGCTAGCTAGTTAATGTTTGCTAATTTGATAATCAGCTAGCTAGTTAATGTTTGCTAATTTGATAAACCGCTAGCTAGTTAATGTTTGCTAGTTTGATAAACCGCTAGCTAGTTAATGTTTGCTAATTTGATAAACCGCTAGCTAGTAAATGTTTGCTAATTTGATAACCGCTAGCTAGTTAATGTTTGCTAATTTGATAAACAGCTAGCTAGTTAATGTTTGCTAATTTGATAATCAGCTAGCTAGTTAATGTTTGCTAATTTGATAAACCGCTAGCTAGTTAATGTTTGCTAGTTTGATAAACCGCTAGCTAGTTAATGTTTGCTAATTTGATAAACAGCTAGCTAGTTAATGTTTGCTAATTTGATAAACCGCTAGCTAGTTAATGTTTGCTAGTTTGATAAACCGCTAGCTAGTTAATGTTTGCTAATTTGATAAACAGCTAGCTAGTTAATGTTTGCTAATTTGATAAACCGCTAGCTAGTTAATGTTTGCTAATTTGATAAACCGCTAGCTAGTTAATGTTTGCTAGTTTGATAAACCGCTAGCTAGTTAATGTTTGCTAGTTTGATAAACAGCTAGCTAGTTAATGTTTGCTAATTTGATAATCCGCTAGCTAGTTAATGTTTGCTAATTTGATAAACCGCTAGCTAGTTAATGTTTGCTAATTTGATAAACAGCTAGCTAGTTAATGTTTGCTAATTTGATAATCAGCTAGCTAGTTAATGTTTGCTAATTTGATAAACCGCTAGCTAGTTAATGTTTGCTAGTTTGATAAACCGCTATCAGCTAGCTAGTTAATGTTTGCTAATTTGATAAACCGCTAGCTAGTTAATGTTTGCTAATTTGATAAACAGCTAGCTAGTTAATGTTTGCTAATTTGATAATCAGCTAGCTAGTTAATGTTTGCTAATTTGATAAACCGCTAGCTAGTTAATGTTTGCTAGTTTGATAAACCGCTAGCTAGTTAATGTTTGCTAATTTGATAAACAGCTAGCTAGTTAATGTTTGCTAATTTGATAAACCGCTAGCTAGTTAATGTTTGCTAGTTTGATAAACCGCTAGATAGTTAATGTTTGCTAATTTGATAAACCGCTAGCTAGTTAATGTTTGCTAATTTGATAAACAGCTAGCTAGTTAATGTTTGCTAATTTGATAATCAGCTAGCTAGTTAATGTTTGCTAGTTTGATAAACCGCTAGCTAGTTAATGTTTGCTAGTTTGATAAACCGCTAGCTAGTTAATGTTTGCTAATTTGATAAACAGCTAGCTAGTTAAGGTTTGCTAATTTGATAATCAGCTAGCTAGTTAATGTTTGCTAATTTGATAAACCGCTAGCTAGTTAATGTTTGCTAATTTGATAAACAGCTAGCTAGTTAATGTTTGCTAATTTGATAATCAGCTAGCTAGTTAATGTTTGCTAATTTGATAAACCGCTAGCTAGTTAATGTTTAATGGTTTGATAAACCGCTAGCTAGTTAATGTTTGCTAATTTGATAAACAGCTAGCTAGTTAATGTTTGCTAATTTGATAAACCGCTAGCTAGTTAATGTTTGCTAGTTTGATAAACCGCTAGATAGTTAATGTTTGCTAATTTGATAATCAGCTAGCTAGTTAATGTTTGCTAATTTGATAAACCGCTAGCTAGTTAATGTTTGCTAATTTGATAAACAGCTAGCTAGTTAATGTTTGCTAATTTGATAATCAGCTAGCTAGTTAATGTTTGCTAATTTGATAAACCTCTAGCTAGTTAATGTTTGCTAAATTGATAAACAGCTAGCTAGTTAATGTTTGCTAATTTGATAAACCGCTAGCTAGTTAATGTTTGCTAATTTGATAAACCGCTAGCTAGTTAATGTTTGCTAATTTGATAAACAGCTAGCTAGTTAATGTTTGCTAATTTGATAAACCGCTAGCTAGTTAATGTTTGCTAGTTTGATAAACCGCTAGATAGTTAATGTTTGCTAATTTGATAAACCGCTAGCTAGTTAATGTTTGCTAATTTGATAAACAGCTAGCTAGTTAATGTTTGCTAATTTGATAATCAGCTAGCTAGTTAATGTTTGCTAGTTTGATAAACCGCTAGCTAGTTAATGTTTGCTAGTTTGATAAACCGCTAGCTAGTTAATGTTTGCTAATTTGATAAACAGCTAGCTAGTTAATGTTTGCTAATTTGATAATCAGCTAGCTAGTTAATGTTTGCTAATTTGATAAACCGCTAGCTAGTTAATGTTTGCTAATTTGATAAACAGCTAGCTAGTTAATGTTTGCTAATTTGATAATCAGCTAGCTAGTTAATGTTTGCTAATTTGATAAACCGCTAGCTAGTTAATGTTTAATGGTTTGATAAACCGCTAGCTAGTTAATGTTTGCTAATTTGATAAACAGCTAGCTAGTTAATGTTTGCTAATTTGATAAACCGCTAGCTAGTTAATGTTTGCTAGTTTGATAAACCGCTAGATAGTTAATGTTTGCTAATTTGATAATCAGCTAGCTAGTTAATGTTTGCTAATTTGATAAACCGCTAGCTAGTTAATGTTTGCTAATTTGATAAACAGCTAGCTAGTTAATGTTTGCTAATTTGATAATCAGCTAGCTAGTTAATGTTTGCTAATTTGATAAACCGCTAGCTAGTTAATGTTTGCTAAATTGATAAACAGCTAGCTAGGTAATGTTTGCTAATTTGATAATCAGCTAGCTAGTTAATGTTTGCTAATTTGATAAACCGCTAGCTAGTTAATGTTTGCTAGTTTGATAAACCGCTAGCTAGTTAATGTTTGCTAATTTGATAAACCGCTAGCTAGTTAATGTTTGCTAATTTGATAAACCGCTAGCTAGTTAATGTTTGCTAATTTGATAAACAGCTAGCTAGTTAATGTTTGCTAATTTGATAATCAGCTAGCTAGTTAATGTTTGCTAGTTTGATAAACCGCTAACTAGTTAATGTTTGCTAGTTTGATAAACCGCTAGCTAGTTAATGTTTGCTAATTTGATAAACAGCTAGCTAGTTAATGTTTGCTAATTTGATAATCAGCTAGCTAGTTAATGTTTGCTAATTTGATAAACCGCTAGCTAGTTAATGTTTGCTAATTTGATAAACAGCTAGCTAGTTAATGTTTGCTAATTTGATAATCAGCTAGCTAGTTAATGTTTGCTAATTTGATAAACCGCTAGCTAGTTAATGTTTAATGGTTTGATAAACTGCTAGCTAGTTAATGTTTGCTAATTTGATAAACAGCTAGCTAGTTAATGTTTGCTAATTTGATAAACCGCTAGCTAGTTAATGTTTGCTAGTTTGATAAACCGCTAGATAGTTAATGTTTGCTAATTTGATAATCAGCTAGCTAGTTAATGTTTGCTAATTTGATAAACCGCTAGCTAGTTAATGTTTGCTAATTTGATAAACAGCTAGCTAGTTAATGTTTGCTAATTTGATAATCAGCTAGCTAGTTAATGTTTGCTAATTTGATAAACCGCTAGCTAGTTAATGTTTGCTAATTTGATAAACAGCTAGCTAGTTAATGTTTGCTAATTTGATAATCAGCTAGCTAGTTAATGTTTGCTAATTTGATAAACCGCTAGCTAGTTAATGTTTGCTAGTTTGATAAACCGCTAGCTAGTTAATGTTTGCTAATTTGATAAACCGCTAGCTAGTTAATGTTTGCTAATTTGATAATCAGCTAGCTAGTTAATGTTTGCTAATTTGATAAACCGCTAGCTAGTTAATGTTTGCTAATTTGATAAACAGCTAGCTAGTTAATGTTTGCTAATTTGATAATCAGCTAGCTAGTTAATGTTTGCTAATTTGATAATCAGCTAGCTAGTTAATGTTTGCTAATTTGATAAACCGCTAGCTAGTTAATGTTTGCTAGTTTGATAAACCGCTAGCTAGTTAATGTTTGCTAATTTGATAATCAGCTAGCTAGTTAATGTTTGCTAATTTGATAAACCGCTAGCTAGTTGATGTTTGCTAATTTGATAAACAGCTAGCTAGTTAATGTTTGCTAATTTGATAAACCGCTAGCTAGTTACTGTTTGCTAATTTGATAATCAGCTAGCTAGTTAATGTTTGCTAATTTGATAAACCGCTAGCTAGTTAATGTTTGCTAATTTGATAAACAGCTAGCTAGTTAATGTTTGCTAATTTGATAATCAGCTAGCTAGTTAATGTTTGCTAATTTGATAAACCGCTAGCTAGTTAATGTTTGCTAGTTTGATAAACCGCTAGCTAGTTAATGTTTGCTAATTTGATAAACAGCTAGCTAGTTAATGTTTGCTAATTTGATAAACCGCTAGCTAGTTAATGTTTGCTAATTTGATAAACAGCTAGCTAGTTAATGTTTGCTAAATTGATAAACAGCTAGCTAGTTAATGTTTGCTAATTTGATAAACCGCTAGCTAGTTAATGTTCAGCAGCTAGCTAGTTAATGTTTGCTAATTTGATAAACAGCTAGCAAGTTAATGTTTGCTAATTTGATAAACCGCTAGCTAGTTAATGTTTGCTAATTTGATAAACCGCTAGCTAGTTAATGTTTGCTAATTTGATAAACCGCTAGCTAGTAAATGTTTACTAATTTGATAACCGCTAGCTAGTTAATGTTTGCTAATTTGATAAACAGCTAGCTAGTTAATGTTTGCTAATTTGATAATCAGCTAGCTAGTTAATGTTTGCTAGTTTGATAAACCGCTAGCTAGTTAATGTTTGCTAGTTTGATAAACCGCTAGCTAGTTAATGTTTGCTAATTTGATAAACAGCTAGCTAGTTAATGTTTGCTAATTTGATAATCAGCTAGCTAGTTAATGTTTGCTAATTTGATAAACCGCTAGCTAGTTGATGTTTGCTAATTTGATAAACAGCTAGCTAGTTAATGTTTGCTAATTTGATAAACCGCTAGATAGTTAATGTTTGCTAATTTGATAATCAGCTAGCTAGTTAATTTTTGCTAATTTGATAAACCGCTAGCTAGTTAATGTTTGCTAATTTGATAAACAGCTAGCTAGTTAATGTTTGCTAATTTGATAAACCGCTAGCTAGTTAATGTTTGCTAGTTTGATAAACCGCTAGATAGTTAATGTTTGCTAATTTGATAATCAGCTAGCTAGTTAATTTTTGCTAATTTGATAAACCGCTAGCTAGTTAATGTTTGCTAATTTGATAAACAGCTAGCTAGTTAATGTTTGCTAATTTGATAATCAGCTAGCTAGTTAATGTTTGCTAATTTGATAAACCGCTAGCTAGTTAATGTTTGCTAATTTGATAAACAGCTAGCTAGTTAATGTTTGCTAATTTGATAATCAGCTAGCTAGTTAATGTTTGCTAATTTGATAAACCGCTAGCTAGTTAATGTTTGCTAGTTTGATAAACCGCTAGCTAGTTAATGTTTGCTAATTTGATAAACCGCTAGCTAGTTACTGTTTGCTAATTTGATAATCAGCTAGCTAGTTAATGTTTGCTAATTTGATAAACCGCTAGCTAGTTAATGTTTGCTAATTTGATAAACAGCTAGCTAGTTAATGTTTGCTAATTTGATAATCAGCTAGCTAGTTAATGTTTGCTAATTTGATAAACCGCTAGCTAGTTAATGTTTGCTAGTTTGATAAACCGCTAGCTAGTTAATGTTTGCTAATTTGATAAACAGCTAGCTAGTTAATGTTTGCTAATTTGATAAACCGCTAGCTAGTTAATGTTTGCTAGTTTGATAAACCGCTAGATAGTTAATGTTTGCTAATTTGATAAACAGCTAGCTAGTTAATGTTTGCTAATTTGATAAACAGCTAGCTAGTTAATGTTCAGCAGCTAGCTAGTTAATGTTTGCTAATTTGATAAACAGCTAGCTAGTTAATGTTTGCTAATTTGATAAACCGCTAGCTAGTTAATGTTTGCTAATTTGATAAACCGCTAGCTAGTTAATGTTTGCTAATTTGATAATCAGCTAGCTAGTTAATGTTTGCTAATTTGATAAACCGCTAGCTAGTTAATGTTTGCTAATTTGATAAACAGCTAGCTAGTTAATGTTTGCTAATTTGATAATCAGCTAGCTAGTTAATGTTTGCTAATTTGATAAACCGCTAGCTAGTTAATGTTTGCTAGTTTGATAAACCGCTAGCTAGTTAATGTTTGCTAATTTGATAAACAGCTAGCTAGTTAATGTTTGCTAATTTGATAAACCGCTAGCTAGTTAATGTTTGCTAGTTTGATAAACCGCTAGCTAGTTAATGTTTGCTAGTTTGATAAACCGCTAGATAGTTAATGTTTGCTAATTTGATAATCAGCTAGCTAGTTAATGTTTGCTAATTTGATAAACCGCTAGCTAGTTAATGTTTGCTAGTTTGATAAACCGCTAGCTAGTTAATGTTTGCTAATTTGATAAACAGCTAGCTAGTTAATGTTTGCTAATTTGATAAACCGCTAGCTAGTTAATGTTTGCTAATTTGATAAACCGCTAGCTAGTTAATGTTTGCTAGTTTGATAAACCGCTAGCTAGTTAATGTTTGCTAGTTTGATAAACAGCTAGCTAGTTAATGTTTGCTAATTTGATAATCCGCTAGCTAGTTAATGTTTGCTAATTTGATAAACCGCTAGCTAGTTAATGTTTGCTAATTTGATAAACAGCTAGCTAGTTAATGTTTGCTAATTTGATAATCAGCTAGCTAGTTAATGTTTGCTAATTTGATAAACCGCTAGCTAGTTAATGTTTGCTAGTTTGATAAACCGCTATCAGCTAGCTAGTTAATGTTTGCTAATTTGATAAACCGCTAGCTAGTTAATGTTTGCTAATTTGATAAACAGCTAGCTAGTTAATGTTTGCTAATTTGATAATCAGCTAGCTAGTTAATGTTTGCTAATTTGATAAACCGCTAGCTAGTTAATGTTTAATGGTTTGATAAACCGCTAGCTAGTTAATGTTTGCTAATTTGATAAACAGCTAGCTAGTTAATGTTTGCTAATTTGATAAACCGCTAGCTAGTTAATGTTTGCTAGTTTGATAAACCGCTAGATAGTTAATGTTTGCTAATTTGATAATCAGCTAGCTAGTTAATGTTTGCTAATTTGATAAACCGCTAGCTAGTTAATGTTTGCTAATTTGATAAACAGCTAGCTAGTTAATGTTTGCTAATTTGATAATCAGCTAGCTAGTTAATGTTTGCTAATTTGATAAACCGCTAGCTAGTTAATGTTTGCTTAATTGATAAACAGCTAGCTAGTTAATGTTTGCTAATTTGATAAACCGCTAGCTAGTTAATGTTTGCTAGTTTGATAAACCGCTAGCTAGTTAATGTTTGCTAATTTGATAAACAGCTAGCTAGTTAATGTTTGCTAATTTGATAAACCGCTAGCTAGTTAATGTTTGCTAGTTTGATAAACCGCTAGATAGTTAATGTTTGCTAATTTGATAAACCGCTAGCTAGTTAATGTTTGCTAATTTGATAAACAGCTAGCTAGTTAATGTTTGCTAATTTGATAATCAGCTAGCTAGTTAATGTTTGCTAGTTTGATAAACCGCTAGCTAGTTAATGTTTGCTAGTTTGATAAACCGCTAGCTAGTTAATGTTTGCTAATTTGATAAACAGCTAGCTAGTTAATGTTTGCTAATTTGATAATCAGCTAGCTAGTTAATGTTTGCTAATTTGATAAACCGCTAGCTAGTTAATGTTTGCTAATTTGATAAACAGCTAGCTAGTTAATGTTTGCTAATTTGATAATCAGCTAGCTAGTTAATGTTTGCTAATTTGATAAACCGCTAGCTAGTTAATGTTTAATGGTTTGATAAACCGCTAGCTAGTTAATGTTTGCTAATTTGATAAACAGCTAGCTAGTTAATGTTTGCTAATTTGATAAACCGCTAGCTAGTTAATGTTTGCTAGTTTGATAAACCGCTAGATAGTTAATGTTTGCTAATTTGATAATCAGCTAGCTAGTTAATGTTTGCTAATTTGATAAACCGCTAGCTAGTTAATGTTTGCTAATTTGATAAACAGCTAGCTAGTTAATGTTTGCTAATTTGATAATCAGCTAGCTAGTTAATGTTTGCTAAATTGATAAACAGCTAGCTAGTTAATGTTTACTAATTTGATAAACAGCTAGCTAGTTAATGTTTGCTAATTTGATAAACCGCTAGCTAGTTAATGTTTGCTAATTTGATAAACCGCTAGCTAGTTAATGTTTGCTAATTTGATAAACCGCTAGCTAGTTAATGTTTGCTAATTTGATAAACCGCTAGCTAGTTAATGTTTGCTAATTTGATAAACAGCTAGCTAGTTAATGTTTGCTAATTTGATAATCAGCTAGCTAGTTAATGTTTGCTAGTTTGATAAACCGCTAGCTAGTTAATGTTTGCTAGTTTGATAAACCGCTAGCTAGTTAATGTTTGCTAATTTGATAAACAGCTAGCTAGTTAATGTTTGCTAATTTGATAATCAGCTAGCTAGTTAATGTTTGCTAATTTGATAAACCGCTAGCTAGTTAATGTTTGCTAATTTGATAAACAGCTAGCTAGTTAATGTTTGCTAATTTGATAATCAGCTAGCTAGTTAATGTTTGCTAATTTGATAAACCGCTAGCTAGTTAATGTTTAATGGTTTGATAAACTGCTAGCTAGTTAATGTTTGCTAATTTGATAAACAGCTAGCTAGTTAATGTTTGCTAATTTGATAAACCGCTAGCTAGTTAATGTTTGCTAGTTTGATAAACCGCTAGATAGTTAATGTTTGCTAATTTGATAATCAGCTAGCTAGTTAATGTTTGCTAATTTGATAAACCGCTAGCTAGTTAATGTTTGCTAATTTGATAAACAGCTAGCTAGTTAATGTTTGCTAATTTGATAATCAGCTAGCTAGTTAATGTTTGCTAATTTGATAAACCGCTAGCTAGTTAATGTTTGCTAATTTGATAAACAGCTAGCTAGTTAATGTTTGCTAATTTGATAATCAGCTAGCTAGTTAATGTTTGCTAATTTGATAAACCGCTAGCTAGTTAATGTTTGCTAGTTTGATAAACCGCTAGCTAGTTAATGTTTGCTAATTTGATAAACCGCTAGCTAGTTAATGTTTGCTAATTTGATAATCAGCTAGCTAGTTAATGTTTGCTAATTTGATAAACCGCTAGCTAGTTAATGTTTGCTAATTTGATAAACAGCTAGCTAGTTAATGTTTGCTAATTTGATAATCAGCTAGCTAGTTAATGTTTGCTAATTTGATAAACCGCTAGCTAGTTAGTTTGCTAGTTTGATAAACCGCTAGCTAGTTAATGTTTGCTAATTTGATAAACAGCTAGCTAGTTAATGTTTGCTAATTTGATAAACCGCTAGCTAGTTAATGTTTGCTAGTTTGATAAACCGCTAGCTAGTTAATGTTTGCTAATTTGATAAACCGCTAGCTAGTTAATGTTTGCTAATTTGATAAACAGCTAGCTAGTTAATGTTTGCTAATTTGATAATCAGCTAGCTAGTTAATGTTTGCTAGTTTGATAAACCGCTAGCTAGTTAATGTTTGCTAGTTTGATAAACCGCTAGCTAGTTAATGTTTGCTAATTTGATAAACAGCTAGCTAGTTAATGTTTGCTAATTTGATAATCAGCTAGCTAGTTAATGTTTGCTAATTTGATAAACCGCTAGCTAGTTGATGTTTGCTAATTTGATAAACAGCTAGCTAGTTAATGTTTGCTAATTTGATAATCAGCTAGCTAGTTAATGTTTGCTAATTTGATAAACCGCTAGCTAGTTAATGTTTAATGGTTTGATAAACCGCTAGCTAGTTAATGTTTGCTAATTTGATAAACAGCTAGCTAGTTAATGTTTGCTAATTTGATAAACCGCTAGCTAGTTAATGTTTGCTAGTTTGATAAACCGCTAGATAGTTAATGTTTGCTAATTTGATAATCAGCTAGCTAGTTAATGTTTGCTAATTTGATAAACCGCTAGCTAGTTAATGTTTGCTAATTTGATAAACAGCTAGCTAGTTAATGTTTGCTAATTTGATAATCAGCTAGCTAGTTAATGTTTGCTAATTTGATAAACCGCTAGCTAGTTAATGTTTGCTAATTTGATAAACCGCTAGCTAGTTAATGTTTGCTAATTTGATAAACCGCTAGCTAGTTACTGTTTGCTAATTTGATAATCAGCTAGCTAGTTAATGTTTGCTAATTTGATAAACCGCTAGCTAGTTAATGTTTGCTAATTTGATAAACCGCTAGCTAGTTAATGTTTGCTAATTTGATAAACCGCTAGCTAGTTAATGTTTGCTAATTTGATAAACAGCTAGCTAGTTAATGTTCAGCAGCTAGCTAGTTAATGTTTGCTAATTTGATAAACAGCTAGCTAGTTAATGTTTGCTAATTTGATAAACCGCTAGCTAGTTAATGTTTGCTAATTTGATAAACCGCTAGCTAGTTAATGTTTGCTAATTTGATAATCAGCTAGCTAGTTAATGTTTGCTAATTTGATAAACCGCTAGCTAGTTAATGTTTGCTAATTTGATAAACAGCTAGCTAGTTAATGTTTGCTAATTTGATAATCAGCTAGCTAGTTAATGTTTGCTAATTTGATAAACCGCTAGCTAGTTAATGTTTGCTAGTTTGATAAACCGCTAGCTAGTTAATGTTTGCTAATTTGATAAACCGCTAGCTAGTTAATGTTTGCTAATTTGATAAACCGCTAGCTAGTTAATGTTTGCTAATTTGATAATCAGCTAGCTAGTTAATGTTTGCTAATTTGATAAACCGCTAGCTAGTTAATGTTTGCTAGTTTGATAAACCGCTAGCTAGTTAATGTTTGCTAATTTGATAAACCGCTAGCTAGTTACTGTTTGCTAATTTGATAATCAGCTAGCTAGTTAATGTTTGCTAATTTGATAAACCGCTAGCTAGTTAATGTTTGCTAATTTGATAAACAGCTAGCTAGTTAATGTTTGCTAATTTGATAATCAGCTAGCTAGTTAATGTTTGCTAATTTGATAAACCGCTAGCTAGTTAATGTTTGCTAGTTTGATAAACCGCTAGCTAGTTAATGTTTGCTAATTTGATAAACAGCTAGCTAGTTAATGTTTGCTAATTTGATAAACCGCTAGCTAGTTAATGTTTGCTAGTTTGATAAACCGCTAGATAGTTAATGTTTGCTAATTTGATAAACAGCTAGCTAGTTAATGTTTGCTAATTTGATAAACAGCTAGCTAGTTAATGTTCAGCAGCTAGCTAGTTAATGTTTGCTAATTTGATAAACAGCTAGCTAGTTAATGTTTGCTAATTTGATAAACCGCTAGCTAGTTAATGTTTGCTAATTTGATAAACCGCTAGCTAGTAAATGTTTACTAATTTGATAATCTGCTAGCTAGTTAATGTTTGCTAATTTGATAAACCGCTAGCTAGTTAATGTTTGCTAATTTGATAAACAGCTAGCTAGTTAATGTTTGCTAATTTGATAATCAGCTAGCTAGTTAATGTTTGCTAATTTGATAAACCGCTAGCTAGTTAATGTTTGCTAAATTGATAAACCGCTAGCTAGTTAATGTTTGCTAATTTGATAATCAGCTAGCTAGTTAATGTTTGCTAATTTGATAAACCGCTAGCTAGTTAATGTTTGCTAGTTTGATAAACCGCTAGCTAGTTAATGTTTGCTAATTTGATAAACCGCTAGCTAGTAAATGTTTGCTAATTTGATAACCGCTAGCTAGTTAATGTTTGCTAATTTGATAAACAGCTAGCTAGTTAATGTTTGCTAATTTGATAATCAGCTAGCTAGTTAATGTTTGCTAATTTGATAAACCGCTAGCTAGTTAATGTTTGCTAGTTTGATAAACCGCTAGCTAGTTAATGTTTGCTAATTTGATAAACAGCTAGCTAGTTAATGTTTGCTAATTTGATAAACCGCTAGCTAGTTAATGTTTGCTAGTTTGATAAACCGCTAGCTAGTTAATGTTTGCTAGTTTGATAAACCGCTAGATAGTTAATGTTTGCTAATTTGATAATCAGCTAGCTAGTTAATGTTTGCTAATTTGATAAACAGCTAGCTAGTTAATGTTTACTAATTTGATAATCAGCTAGCTAGTTAATGTTTGCTAATTTGATAATCAGCTAGATAGTTAATGTTTACTAATTTGATAATCAGCTAGCTAGTTAATGTTTGCTAATTTGATAATCAGCTAGATAGTTAATGTTTGCTAATTTGATAATCAGCTAGCTAGTTAATGTTTGCTAATTTGATAAACAGCTAGCTAGTTAATGTTTACTAATTTGATAATCAGCTAGCTAGTTAATGTTTGCTAATTTGATAATCAGCTAGATAGTTAATGTTTGCTAATTTGATAATCAGCTAGCTAGTTAATGTTTGCTAATTTGATAAACAGCTAGCTAGTTAATGTTTGCTAATTTGATAAACCGCTAGCTAGTTAATGTTTGCTAATTTGATAAACAGCTAGCTAGTTAATGTTTGCTAATTTGATAATCAGCTAGCTAGTTAATGTTTGCTAATTTGATAAACCGCTAGCTAGTTAATGTTTGCTAAATTGATAAACCGCTAGCTAGTTAATGTTTGCTAATTTGATAAACAGCTAGCTAGTTAATGTTTGCTAATTTGATAAACCGCTAGCTAGTAAATGTTTACTAATTTGATAACCGCTAGCTAGTTAATGTTTGCTAATTTGATAAACCGCTAGCTAGTAAATGTTTACTAATTTGATAACCGCTAGCTAGTTAATGTTTGCTAATTTGATAAACAGCTAGCTAGTTAATGTTTGCTAATTTGATAATCAGCTAGCTAGTTAATGTTTGCTAATTTGATAAACCGCTAGCTAGTTAATGTTTGCTAATTTGATAAACCGCTAGCTAGTTAATGTTTGCTAATTTGATAAACCGCTAGCTAGTTAATGTTTGCTAATTTGATAAACCGCTAGCTAGTTAATGTTTGCTAGTTTGATAAACCGCTAGCTAGTTAATGTTTGCTAGTTTGATAAACCGCTAGATAGTTAATGTTTGCTAATTTGATAATCAGCTAGCTAGTTAATGTTTGCTAATTTGATAAACAGCTAGCTAGTTAATGTTTACTAATTTGATAATCAGCTAGCTAGTTAATGTTTGCTAATTTGATAATCAGCTAGATAGTTAATGTTTACTAATTTGATAATCAGCTAGCTAGTTAATGTTTGCTAATTTGATAATCAGCTAGATAGTTAATGTTTGCTAATTTGATAATCAGCTAGCTAGTTAATGTTTGCTAATTTGATAAACAGCTAGCTAGTTAATGTTTACTAATTTGATAATCAGCTAGCTAGTTAATGTTTGCTAATTTGATAATCAGCTAGATAGTTAATGTTTGCTAATTTGATAATCAGCTAGCTAGTTAATGTTTGCTAATTTGATAAACAGCTAGCTAGTTAATGTTTGCTAATTTGATAAACCGCTAGCTAGTTAATGTTTGCTAATTTGATAAACCGCTAGCTAGTTAATGTTTGCTAGTTTGATAAACCGCTAGCTAGTTAATGTTTGCTAGTTTGATAAACCGCTAGCTAGTTAATGTTTGCTAGTTTGATAAACAGCTAGCTAGTTAATGTTTACTAATTGATAGTAACTCTCTCTCTCTCTGTGTTTAGGGTGGATCATTGTGGGCGAGAGAGGATAAAACCGGGACTAAAGAAATGTAAATTCTCTCTTTTAGTCCCTCTGTCTCACTTAATCTCTCTCTCTCTGTTAATCTCTCTCTCTCTCTCTCTCTCTCTGTTAATCTCTCTCTCTCTCTCTCTCTGTTAATCTCTCTCTCTCTCTCTCTCTCTGTGTTAATCTCTCTCTCTCTCTGTGTTAATCTCTCTCTCTCTCTGTTAATCTCTATCTCTCTCTCTCTCTCTCTCTCTCTCTCTGTTAATCTCTCTCTCTCTCTCTCCCTCTCTCTCTCTCTCTCTGTTAATCTCTCTCTCTCTCTCTCTCTCTCTCTCTCTCTCTCTCTCTCTCTCTCTGTGTTAATCTCTCAGCAGACCACCTACACACACACTTAAACTCTACACACTGCTCCCAGCAGACCACATACACACATAAACTCTACACACTGCTCCCAGCAGACCACATACACACACACACTTAAACTCTACACACTGCTCCCAGCAGACCACATACACACACACACTTAAACTCTATGCACTTAACTTTGATCAAAATGTTTGACATACTGAAATGAGGCTTAATTAGTATAAAATCTTGTGAGCTGCTAAGAACATGTGACATAAAAAAACAGCCTTGCATCAAAACTAATGAGAAGCTTTGATTACAATAAACATAAGTCTGCATGAACACATAAAACCTGCAAACACTAAATACATTGCAACAGCAACTACACATATCTGTGTTTCATCAACAGCTACTACACAGATCTGTGTTTCATCAACAGCAACTACACATATCTGTGTTTCATCAACAGCAACTACACATATCTGTGCTTTCATCAACAGCAACTACACATATCTGTGTTTCATCAACAGCAACTACACAGATCTGTGTTTTCATCAACAGCAACTACACATATCTGTGCTTTCATCAACAGCAACTACACATATCTGTGTTTCATCAACAGCAACTACACAGATCTGTGTTTTCATCAACAGCAACTACACATATCTGTGCTTTCATCAACAGCAACTACACAGATCTGTGTTTCATCAACATCAACTACACATATATGTGCTTCATCAACAGCAACTACACATATCTGTGTTTCATCAACAGCAACTACACAGATCTGTGTTTTCATCAACAGCAACTACACATATCTGTGCTTTCATCAACAGCAACTACACATATCTGTGCCTTCATCAACAGCAACTACACATATCTGTGCTTTCATCAACAGCAACTACACATATCTGTGTTTCATCAACATCAACTACACATATATGTGCTTCATCAACAGCAACTACACATATCTGTGCTTTCATCAACAGCAACTACACATATCTGTGTTTCATCAACAGCAACTACACATATCTGTGCTTTCATCAACAGCAACTACACATATCTGTGTTTCATCAACAGCAACTACACATATCTGTGCTTTCATCAACAGCAACTACACATATCTGAGCTTTCATCAACAGCAACTACACATATCTGTGTTTCATCAACAGCAACTACACATATCTGTGTTTCATCAACAGCAACTACACATATCTGTGCTTTCATCAACAGCAACTACACATATCTGTGCTTTCATCAACAGCAACTACACATATCTGTGCTTTCATCAACAGCAACTACACATATCTGTGTTTCATCAACAGCAACTACACATATCTGTGCTTTCATCAACAGCAACTACACATATCTGTGCTTTCATCAACAGCAACTACACATATCTGTGTTTCATCAACAGCAACTACACATATCTGTGCTTTCATCAACAGCTACTACACATATCTGTGCTTTCATCAACAGCAACTACACATATCTGTGTTTCATCAACAGCAAATACACATATCTGTGCTTTCATCAACAGCAACTACACATATCTGTGTTTCATCAACAGCAACTACACGTATCTGTGTTTCATCAACAGCTAATGAAAAAGCTGTGTAACTGTGTGACTCCTCGGCCAGCTAGTTCCTTAACTCGGTCAGTGATGGTGTTTCTTGGCAAACTGACATTGTTAAAAGTCTGAGTCTGGTCGGGACACACCTGCTCACAGACCTTCAGCAGCACTGCGGTCTTTCACCTTGAAGCCCAAACATGTATTCACCTTCCCATCTTTGTTGAAACAGCCGTCCATCTGCATCAACTTTTCTTTTTCTGGACATTATGGGATCAGCCGCGTTATCACATCAATGACTACACTGTCCTCTAGTGGCAGGAAGCCGTAACACAATCCACATGCATTGTGGGAAATGTAGTTTTTGGTCAAAGCACGCTTCTAACCTATTTATTTTTAGACACTAAGACCTTTCAAGCTCTCGCGGGCCACATAAAAGGACGTGGCGGGCCACATTTGGCCCGCGGGCCTTGAGTTTGACACATATGCTCTACACACTGCTCCCAGCAGACCACACATACACACAACGGATTATATACACACACACTTAAACACTACACACTTAAAGAAATAGAATTTGTTCAGTGGAACATAATGTGCAATACTTTTCTCTCTGTGCAATTAAGAAAAAAGCAAGATGGCCGCGCGCGGTGGTGCAGCAGCTTCTCACGCTCCCAGCGAAAACCCAGCTTTTAGTTATTTTTACGTCGGTTCTGATAGCGACTTCACGCGCCTTAAGCCTGTGAGTTACAGCCGAACCGAACTTTTTAAGATTAAGGACAGCTCTGCCACAAAAGTAGCAACTATGGACAGTAGTTTCAGAGCCAAGCTGGGCAGACTACAACTTCTCCGGACACCGGCGTGGCGGGTCAGAGCGGTACGAACAAAGGGCAAAAGGAAGCGATGCAGGCGAAGACTGAAGAGAGGGAAGCGGGCCGGCGTGCTAGCCAGGCTCAAGGCTAACGCCGACAGACCCCCGATTCCATCTCTCTTCCTGTCCAATGTTCGCTCTTTGGACAACAAGCTGGACCTTCTGCGGCTGAGGATGAGTGTTTCTGATGAGATGAGGAACTGCGCTGTGATCTGTCTCACGGAAACATGGCTAAACGACAGCATGCCGGACTCAGCCTTCCAGCTCGCCGGCCGGCAGCTCTTCCGCGCGGACCGCAACCAGCTGTCCGGAAAAGCACGAGGGGGCGGCTTATGCGTCTACATAAACAAAGGTTGGTGCACAAACTGTGTGATGGTAAACGCCCTATGCTCCGAGGCAACAGAACAGCTGACCGTGAAGTGTCGGCCACACTATCTGCCTCGGGAGTTTACAGCTGTGTTCGTCATTGCCGTTTACATAGCACCGAATGCTAATGCTAACAACGCACTGAAGGAGCTACATGACAACATCAGCTCGCTTCAGAACAAGCATCCGGAGGCGTTTTACGTGGTGGCGGGGGATTTTAACCACGTGAACCTGACGAACATTTTGCCGAGGTTTTACCAACACATAGACATTCCAACACGGGGAGACAACACACTCGACCGTGTTTACACCAACATCAGAGACGCGTACAGAGCCGTCCCCCACCCCCACCTCGGGCTCTCCGACCACATCTCCATTATGCTGGTCCCTGCATACCACCCCCCGCTGCGACGCTCCAGACCCACACAGAAGACCATCACTGTGTGGCCCGGTGACGCAGACGCTGTGCTGCAGGACTGTTTCGGCTGCACAGACTGGCATGTCTTTAGGGAGGCTGCTGAGAGTGAGGGGGAGCTGGATCTGGAGGATTACACATCTGCTGTCCTCGGGTACATCAGCAAGTGTGTGGAGGATGTCACCACCACAAAGACAGTGACCTGCTACCCGAACCAGAAACCCTGGCTGAATGGAGAGGTGCGTTCTCTACTGAAAGCCAGGGATGCTGCCTTCAGGTCTGGCGACGCACAGGAACTCAGGAGGGCTAGAAGAGAGCTGACCGCAGGTGTTAAGAGGGCCAAAGCTGCATATGCTCTGAAAATCCAGGGACACTTCTCCTCCCAGGATCCTAGGAGCATGTGGAGGGGAATTAAGTGCATCACAGACTATAAAACCAGAGATGCACAATGTCCCAAAGACCCCTCCCTGCCCGAGGCTCTCAACAAATTCTATGCCCGCTTTGAGGACCCTGACACCCCGCCCAGCATAAGACTCACCCCTCCACCTGGAGAAGTACCCCTCAGTGTGACACCAGCAGAGGTAAGGAGGACCCTCAGGAGGATCAACCCCCGGAAAAGTGCTGGTCCGGATAACATACCCGGACGAGTACTACGGGAGTGCGCTGATCAGATCTCCGAGGTCCTGGCAGACATTTTCAATGTCTCCCTCACCCAGGCAGCTGTTCCCACCTGCCTGAAGACCGCCACCATCATCCCGGTCCCCAAGAGCTCCACAGTGACAGGTCTGAATGACTACCGGCCGATAGCTCTCACGCCGATAGTCACTAAATGCTTTGAAAGACTGGTTATGACCCACATCAAAGCCACCATCGACGTCACTGTGGACCCACACCAGTACGCCTACAGGAGGAACCGATCCACAGACGATGCCATTTCCTCTGTGGTCCACACTGCCCTCACCCACCTGGAGCAGAAGGACTCTTATGTCCGTATGCTCTTTGTGGACTTCACTTCCGCCTTCAACACCATGATACCCCAGACACTGACAGATAAGCTCTCCTCACTTGGTCTGCGCTCTTCTCTTTGCAACTGGGTCCTGGACTTCCTGACCAACAGGCCGCAGTCTGTGAGGATCCACAACCTCTCCTCCTCCACCACAATCCTCAGCACTGGCTCCCCTCAGGGCTGTGTGTTGAGCCCCCTCTTGTTCACGCTGCTCACATATGACTGCTCACCCATCCACCCAGGCTGTCATATTGTGAAGTTTGTGGTCGGATGCATCACAAACAGTGATGAGTCTGGCTACAGACGGGAGGTAGAACACCTGGAGGGTTGGTGCAGAAAGAACAACCTCTGCATCAACACAAAGAAGACGAAGGAGATGATTGTGGACTTCAGAAGGGGCAGACATGCCCACCTCCCCCTGCATGTCGGAGGGTCTGCGGTGGAAGTGGTCTCCAGCTACAGGTACTTGGGTGTTCACCTGAGCAACAACCTCACCTGGAGCAACAACACTTCCAGCCTGGTCAGGAAGGCACATCAGCGGCTCTACTTCCTCAGGCGGTTGAGGCGAGCTGGGCTTGGGAGCTCGGTCCTCACCTCCTTCTACAGATGTGTGGTGGAGAGCGTTCTATGCTCCAGCATCAACGTGTGGCACGGAAGCTGCTCTGCTGCAGACAGGAAAGCTCTGCAGAGGGTGGTGAAGGCTGCACAGAGGTCTGTCGGAGTCAGCCTCCCCACCACCACGGACATATACACCTCCAGATGCAGGAAGAGGGCCACCTGCATCATGAAGGACCCCACTCATCCAGCACACTCACTGTTTGTCCCGCTCCCCTCAGGCAGGAGGCTGCGGAGCGTTAAGTGTAGAACGAACAGACTGAGGAACAGCTTCATTCCGGAAGCTGTAAGACTTTTAAACGCCACTTAGTGGAACCACTGCACTGACACTTTAACGACACCAGTCACTTTAATACACTCTGCTGCTACCTTCTCCATTCCTGTTTATTTTATATTATATTTTATTTTATTTTCATTTTTACATATATTTTATATATTTATGTTTATTTTATTTATTTAAGTACTGCTGTCTGGGTAAAACTGGGTCCTTGGGTACCACAATTTCGTTCCACCCCATGTACCACATGTGATGCGAATGACAATAAAGTCTCCTTGAATCCTTGAATCCTTGAAGAAGCAACGTGTAATTATTTGTAAATACAATTTTAAGAGTTCTGACTTTCTATTATGTATATTGTATATACTGTACTGTTTATTTATCTATTGTTTGTACTGAGTGCCCTGCTCTCCCTTTGTTGCTGTAAGACTGTGAATTTCTCCACTGTGGGACTAATAAAGGATTATCTTATCTTAAAACCTAGCACTGCCATTAACGGTATTATGATGGACGTACACGTTTCTTCATAGCTCTTTACAAACAAATCAGGGCAGAGTTCTGTGTGAGAATGTAGACACTCATGTTTTCTATATTATTACTCTTATTATTATTATTATTATTAATATTATTAGATTTATTAGTTGAGATTCGACTTTAGTCATTTTGAGTATATATATATATATATATATATATATATATATATATATATATATATATATATATATATATATATATATATATATACATACTCAAAATGTGATATATATTTGTATATATTTGTAAATTTTTACATAATATCTTTCTGTGAGGAGCTTTCAGAGTCTGTAAGTCAGTGGACTGAAATTGTGTTTACCCAGAAAATACACAACGTTTTCACAACATTGTCTACTTCCTTTGTTACAGCGTTGTTGTGGTTGGTTTTGTATTGTCTTATGGTATTATTACCTGTTGACAACTTAGCAAAATTCCATGGAGTTATAATGGAACATATGAAGGATTCTAGGAGGTTATAACAGCAATTTAACATTGTGACATTTTTTGGGCACTAAAACAAAAGCTTGTCACAACATAACAGTGTGTTTGTGTTTGTAATAAATACACAAAACCATAAATACCCGACAGGACATCAAAACAACATAAACAATAAACAACATAAACATCATATATATGTATATACACCCATACATGTGTACGCATGCATTAACACTTGCAGTGTAATGAATAAGGAACTAGTGCAAACATTTTCTACTAAAACTGTACAGAAGTTTGAGATTGCTTTTGGATTACATAAATAATAATTTGGAATTATTTTACATCTCAACCATTAGATTATGTAGAAATTTGAAAAACTAGTTCTAGCAGCAGGTTTTCCTCATTCTTACACTACTAAAGGACAGTTTAATGCTGATCACTGATGCTAATCATCAGTAATAAATGTGAAGCAGTAAAAGATTTGATGGTACCATCTAGAGCTTCTTTCTCTCCTGCTTTCCTCACTAGTGCTAAGTAGTACTGGACTTTTTCAATCATGTTGCCATTAACAAAGAAAACATTTTAGTTTTATTGTTTGATCAGTCATTGTTCATGTTTCATTGTTAATATTCCTGAACAATACACAATAAATAAATCATAGTTCTGTTATAGTTTATATACATATCAATTGTTTGCCAACACAATGTTTTCGATGATGTTTCTCATAATCTTTATATTACTATAAAATGCATTATTAACAGTGCATGCTTCAGCATCCTGTGTAATGTTTAATGCTTAATTATTTTCAGTGTGAAGAGTAACGACTCCATGATGTCTCATAAGTCTAGCAGTGGGAGAAAAAATTCTAACCTGATGTAAGCAACATTATAACAACACTTACCTTGAGAAATGAAGAAACGAGATTGTTTAAGTCCTATTTATTTTGCCTAAATAAATATTAGTAACTTTTAAATTCTGCTGTAAACTTCTCTCAGGTTAAGCACAGCAGCATATCCAGAGCCTAAATGTGTGTCTATGCAGATTGACAGGTCCATGAATAAACCTTAGACCTTACAGTTTCAGCAGAGGAGAAGGAACCTGTGACCTATGGTACACAAGTTCATATATATATATATATATATATATATATATATATATATATATATATATATATATATATATATATATAGAGAGAGAGAGAGAGAGAGAGAGAGAGAGAGATAGCATTGTAGCAGATTATATTTTTCCAGGGAAAAGAGCGCAGCTGTTTGTCTATGAAGAGTGACAAGTCCAAGGGAATTGGTCCTATATTCAGCAGTGAACCTGTGTCCTTTGACCCAAAGTGAGTTACAGTCATTTTATGTCACATTAATGAACAATGAAACAGTAGTTTAAAATTTAGGCCAAATGTTCTCTCCCAATATTAATTCCAATAAACCAGTTGAGTTGCCATTTTGTAGTTGGTGCCATGCCTATATAACAAATTTCAGATCTAAAAGGCTTTTCTCTATAAGAAAAATAAAGGCATGGTGTACCTCGCCTTTGCCCAATGACGCTGGGATTGGCTTTTAATTTAAACTAATGCCTGAATTTGTCTTAGTATTTTGGAGCATTTCCATTGGTCTATTCATCATGACATTTTTATTAATAACAAATAATGTGTTCATAAAAGAATTAAATTCATCTGCTACACCATTTAAAGTGGAAGAGGAGAATAACTTAGTTTTTAAGAAAATGTAAGCTATCAAATATCCCACCTAGAGTTTTATGGAGCTATGAATATGTGCTGGGTTAAGACATTTTGACAAGACTTACTTCGTATGCATGTAGCTTGGTGACATCAAGTGGATGCTCAACAGCATTAGCTTGCAGATAGTAACATTAGTATTAATAGTATTAGTATAATTAGTATTAGGATCCAGTGATATACCAAAGAAAATACACAGGACAAAATGTATCAGGTCCTCATCATTTGTAATTACCAAATTGTGCAATAGAATTAATTTGCCAAAAAAATCATTTTTTTTTTTCACAAGAAATTGAGCTTCAGCCTGGAATTTCATATATGGGCATAATATGGAATAGAGAATGACACATGACATAAGTAGTGTACATCTGAACTTTCCAATAGAGTACTGAGTCAATACATATATATTTTTTTACTTTTTTTAATGTAAAATCTGAATACCCCACTGTATGTAATTGCTTTAACTTATTCTTCTATTATCATGATTCTGTGATTACAAACACTTTCATGTATACTCTTCAAATTATATAAAAGAAAAATATATAGATAAATAAGTACATTGCTCTGTTAAAAGCCACAGACAGTTCTTTTTTATTTAATTTTTTAGACAAAGCATAAATTAATTTATTAATATACTTTTGTTTTTGAGGAAAGCTGTTTTTTTAAAGTTATTGACAGAGATAAGTCTTAGAATCCAGTTTAGCATTTTCGGCTCAACAATCCAAACTTCACAAACTTCAGTGATGCGGGGGTGAACAGTCCATTGTTCTGGTAACACCAGCAGTTTCTTTGTTTGACTTTGTTTGAACAAACACATATAACAAAATAAAAATATCATGTACCTAGTGGCGATTCTAACTGGAAATTAAAGAAATGAAGGGTAGTCAATATGTACTTTGTGGCCACCGTCATGACCCGACTGAAAGGCAGACACTCGCAGATAATGAAAGCAGAATTTAATTCAAAAGGGATTACCAAAAACAATGTCAAAAACAGTCCAGAACAGTTAAGACAGGCTGAGACGAAAACCAGAGCACAAAACTAAGAACATAGTCAAAAGGAAAGCAAAGGATTCAAACCCAGAATATACAAACATAGTCCAAAGGGTAAGGCAAAATACGAAAACAGCGGGCAAAAGGTCAAAACAGTTAGACAGATAATAAACCAACACTTTGTAATGACGGGATGAACCAGGGCAATACTCAGCAAGGGTAGACTGAACACTCATGGCTTATAAAGGGAGGATGACAGGTGATAGTCATTAGTAAACTGGTGAATCCGATCAGGGGAGACTCATGTGATCCCGGGTGGGTGCCACGAGATCCTCCGCGGTGTACTGGGTAGTGTAGCCTCAGAAACAAGTTTGTGAGGATATGACGGGACGGGCAGGAATGACGGGTCTGACAGCCACTCTGACTGGAAATAAAAGAAATTATGGGTAATCTTTTGCATTGTAATGTAAATAAATGACTCATAATGCATTTTATAGTAATATAAAGATTATGAGAAACATCATCGAAAACATTGTGTTGGCAAACAATTGATATGTATATAAACTATAACAGAACTATGATTTATTTTTTGTGTATTGTTCAGGAATATTAATATTACGGGCTCTTCACAAAAGAGAAAAACTAACTCAAAATCATAATTAGTGCAGATAAAAAACTAGCCATGAATGTGTAGAAAAAAATAAATGAAAATAAATAAATTGTATAACACAAAGCATTTGTATGTAAGTATGTAAGTACCTACATGTATTTATGCTCTGTCTATCTTTAGCATTTTGCACATTTCATGTTATAAAGACATAAATAAAAACAACATCTCGGAGGCCTGAGAAAACCTTCCCTACTAAACTGAATATCTTAGAAGAATTAAAAGCAGTTTATTCAGTTAGTGGTTGCGAGAGCAGTCTAATATGGTCTGTTTGTCTATGATTGTGTTAATGATGTTTGTGTTGGGTTTGGCTTTTATCAGAGGGCACTCTGCAAATTCAGAACTGGTGGATATGACTAGTAACCTGCAGCTGGATTCTTGCCAACCACAAGATGATGTTCTACACAGAGTGATGGACAGGCATAAAACCTGCTGTGTTCCAGCAAATGATGAGCCAATGCAATATAAAAATCTCTAAACCTCTGACATTAATGTATACGCACTTCCTGCTCGCTCAGACAGTCATAAAAAAACAGAAATACGGGGATATAGAAAAGATAAAGGAAGGGAGAATTACCAAATTATTTAAAAAAATTAGGAGTACTAAGAGGCTGCCAGAATCTGAGAGAGAGATCATTCTAAAAATGGCTGAACTGGCTTTCAAACAGCTGATAAAGGCCAATGTGATGTTCTAAAAAGAGGACCTGAGAGAGTGTGACATTGATGGCACTGAGGCCTCTGTGTACTCTGGGATTTGTATGCAAGTCTTTAGAGAAGAATCTGTCCCCTACCAAAGAAAGGTCTACTGCTTTGTGCATTTTAGCTTTCAGGAGTTCCTGGCTGCTGTCTATGTGTTTCACTGCTATGTGTGCAAGAAAACAGAGGCACTGAATTTGTTTAAACCACTGAAAAGAGAGCAGTCTAGCAATGTTCTATTATATGAACTAGGAGCAGTGTGTGAGGCTTTAAAACGTCCAAATGGACACCTGGGTCTATTTCTCTATTTTCTTCTGGGCATCTGTCTGGAGCCCAATCAGAACCTTCTACAGGGCCTAATGATTTGCACAAAGAGCAGCTCTAAGAGTATCAACAAGACAGTACAGCACATTAAAAAGCTAATAAATGCAGAGGCTCTATCTATAGACAGATGCATCAACCTGTTCCTTTGTGTTACTGAAGTGAATGACCAGCGAACCACTTAAAAGAATCTTCCTGGGAGATATGATTATGACCATTCTATAAAAGATTAAGATGCTTACAAAGGCTGCATGTTCGGTACAAAGCTTCAACATTAGTGGTAAACGTATGCTGGTAATGTATTATGTGTTGGAAAGCTCAATTTGTAGTGAGAGGGTGTTTTACACATCTGCAAAGAGGGCTTCATTATTGTTAAAAGAAAGAAGGTATGCTTCTTAGTGCCTTTTAACAATTGATTGTTTTACTGTAGGATTTTAATTACATTTTGAATGTTATTAACATATTGAATGTTGTTTTCTTTTGAAAGCATGTGCAAAGGTGTCTGCCTTAAGGTATTCTAAGTCATAAGTGAGTAAGTAAGTTATGTTTGATGCAAAAACTTTAAAAACTGTAAGTAGGAGGACTGTAAATACAAGCTTGTAAAGGGAAGCTAGGGGACATTTTAAACATTTGTACATATTGTATATATCTCTCTTAAAAAGCTATGTATATAGCTCTCTTAAAATAAGCGTGTATGTGTGACTGCCTCATAAAAATACTTTATAATTGTTTTTGTAATTGACTAAAATAAATCTAAAACAATTATGCAAAATTACGTTAGGGTTCTAAAAATCCAAAAATAATTGAAAAGATAATTAAGCAGAATAATTTTCAAGTTCAAATGGATCAAATGCACATAAAGAAAGATGGCTTTATAAGAAATAATATAGTAAACAGGCATATGGATGAAAATGAAAGATTAACGCACAAATCAACACCTAAACAAAACCCATGTCAATGTTGCCAATGTAGTCAGACATGATAAAAAAAGAACCTGCTACAGTGCTTGCGTATGTTCCTGAATGCTTTCTTACTTAACAACAATCATGGTTTATTTAGCCTTCCTTTTGCCATCTGTTAATCTCAACATGTTGCTCTGTGTAAAATGATAAACACAAAATTATGTTTTCCACACACCAAATAATGTATTTCAAACTATATTTTACTTTGAAAGTTTAAACTCTATAACATACCACCCTTACTTTTTCTTCTCAGACTAGATGGCTGTAATTTTATGAGAAACTTCTGTGTGCCATGCCTGCCCATCCACGTGCCTCTGTTTACATCCTGTCCTTGTGGTTCTGTTTGGTCATGTGCTCCCCTCATTCTCTGCTCCGCCCTTGCCCCGCCTGCCTCGCCTGTTTGTCATTTCGTCGTTAGTGCTGTCAGCTGTTTTCTCTTGTTAGTCCATGTATAAATACCCTGTGTATTCCCTCTGTCTTCGTCGCTCATTGTTGATCATGTTGTCATGTACTCTGTATGTATAGCTATCTTTTTGTTTCTTTATTAAATCCTTGGTTGGACTAAACGTTCGCGAGTGTGTCCGCTCCTGTATTTCCCTGCTCCACCGTGACACTGTGACACTCTCTGCTCAGCCTTGAAATCAGTTATCTCCTTCATGTAAGAGCTGGATGTCAAAGACAATAACCTGCAAGATTCAGGAATGCAACTGCCCCATAAAAGAAATGACATTTTAAAGTAATTTTGGACTATCAATCCAAAATAAGTGTTGGGGCAACACGGTGACTGTAAAGACACCAACAAATATATATATATTTACACATTTTTCTCATTGAATATGGAGTTTCTGTGGGCTAGGGTGACTAGATGAGAATAAGAGAAATTCAGGGCATGAGACTTGGGGTGAGTGTGTCATGACAGAATAAATAGGATAATATAGATCAGACACACCAATTCCAATAACCAGTTATCAATATTATTACCATTATCAATCGATTCTGAGCATATGACCAAGATCATGATGGCCTTACTTAAATATAAGAATAGAATATCTATAGCTGACTTGCTGACCACACACACACAGAGTTAGGAATGCAATGTTCTACTGTGAGACTTTTAATTTGTTGATATTATTAGAAGCCTATCTTCCCAAAGACCACAACATTTCCTGTGCTGTGCTACAGGCAGCCACACAACTCTAACATATAGCTAATTCACTCTCATGCTTAGATTTGGCAATGTAATCTTTTATTGAAATGCAGCTCCTCTATACATTTAGGGATTATAGCCAGAGTTTTTTTTAACAGACCACAGCACATGCTTCCAGAATTCCTGTGATTTCTAAACATAATGTGTTGCATATGGTTGCACTGCATACTTTCGATGTTCACTTTTGTGATGAAACCACAGTTAAGGACCCCTTCATGTAGATGATGTTTGTGTGACTCTGCTGAGTGAGCGAGTACATTACTATTACTTTGACTGTGTCTCCTTGGCAGTGTTTTAAATTTACCGATTGGCTTTTTTTGAAAGTGTCTCTTGTGTTTCTCATCTTTATATCACATTAGCAAATAAATGGTAATCTAAAATCTGTTAAAAGGTGTCATATTTATGTGTTAAATGCAGACAATCAAGCATATAATACAAAGTTTCACAGACAACTGTGTCATTAAGACATTTTTTATTATAAAACTAGAGTATAGTTTACTAACAATTACTATAAATAATTACAAATAATCACATAGCATGGTTACTCAGTGATATGCTGGCATGTTAGATTGACTGGGACTGCAAATTCTCCAGCGCTGGTTCTTCAGATTCTGATGATATTTCTGAATTTGAATTTTAAAAGAGCTGTAATGTAGAAATAGACCACCATAACACTTAGTCCTGAGACTTTTAGTGAAACCACACCCACAACAGCAGCTCATCCTGAGTGTAAACATTAAACAGCCTAGCAACCAGCTAAACTCAAATATATTACACAGTTATTGTTGTAAATATGATTAAAGTGGAGCGCGCACTCATACAACACTATAACTCTTCCTAATACAACTATGTTAGCTTAGTATAACTTGAGCCACTGAACTTAGCAAGTGAAGCTAATGTTAGCTAACATCAGCTAAAACTGGTGAAGTAACTGCGCTTACCCGGTTTACCTCCACGTACACGAATGCTCTTGAACACCTCTTTCTGGTTTCCTTACATGCCCATATTACTGGAAAAGTGCCAGTCTTAAGATCCAGTTGTCATGTAAGCCCACATCCCATAGTTGTGATCACTACAAATGACGGAGTGAGAGGATGGTCCTTTCCAGTGTGCCCATTTAAAGTTGACAGGTTTAGTCCACTTTCTGGATATTTTGGGGGTCTTTGGGCAGTTTGTGTATGGAGGTCCCACTGTATATCCAATTATTGCAGCCCAAAACAACAACACCTTTCTGTCATTTTGCATTACCGTAAGTGTATCTTCTAGCAGTGTTGTCCACCATGCATAACGCCTACAGCAGTTGCTGAAAATCGGGCTGGGCTAAACAACAGTCTTTTAAGCCATTTTCTGACTTTTAATAATCACAAGTTAGGAACTCAAACTCTGCTATATTTATGTGTTTGACATTTTCATATTAGCTGGTGCTTAACCTTTAACTACAAGACCTGCTCTATTTATCCCTTCCTTCACAGACTTCCCATGCACAATCTTTAGCATCAGTTTTCCAATAAGTAAACTTGTCTATGAAAAAAATGGACCTCAAGAACAATAATGTGCAGGATTTCAAAGTAAAGCTGATCTCTGCTGGACTGAGGAATTTAAATGGTAAATTCTGAAATGCTTGGGTTTTTGATCAACTACATTGAAATCATTAGTCTTAGACTACTTAAACTACAACTAGGTCAATCAGCCATGTTCAGAAATAAAAGAGATAAAATAATTATGAGGTACATATGTTGTATGTATCTTAAGCGCACAATAATATACTTGATTAGTGGCATTAGGTGTGCTTGAGACAATGTATGCTTTCATGAGGGATTGTATTTAGGGGGTTGAATAATTCTGAGGATGTAGCCATTATTAAAATGCCATTTTGTGCTGAATTTGGAGAAACCACTTGTTATATTTGTTGTGTTGAGCTATTTAGATTGTTCTTGTTTGGTTCATTGCTAACAGCTGACAGCAACAGTTCATACATTTTGATAAAAATCTTTTAGGTTTGCAATGGGGGGTTAATATTTTTGATTGCAACTGTGGAAGTGATTGAAGATCTTTAGACAGACAGACATTCTTCAGCCTCCTCATGGATTGGAACTACTGAGCATTTATTAACAAAATGGGAGGGTGATTTAGTGATATGAACTTAGTAGTTTTGTTTACTTCAGTATAAGCTTTCAAGTGTTTTCCTTTTTCTGTATTATTTAGCTAGCCAGATATAACAATATATTTGCATTCAAAGCAAAAATGCACCCAGATTTCCTTTTGTTAAATCACCTCCACGGCAGGTGATTAATTCACCATTTTCAATCTATGAATTGCAGTAATTAATATTATGGCCTGCTTTATTCAAGTGTCTTACTACTGGTAATCTTTTATCATTTTCAATATATAATTGCACTCATTTGTGAAGAGAAAGGGGTCTACTCTGCACCTAAAAGCCTCTGTCAACCTTAATACAAATCACAAATATAATGTTTATAGCAAAATAGCATTCACTTCATGTATTCAGAAAGTAATTATTCACACAAAACAACAGTTATTGCCCATTTCCACACATGAAACCAACATACAATAAAAAGTACATATTTAGTAGTCTTGGTAGAGCAAGTGGACTTTAACTTGCATGATTCAAACCCGCTAGCAACGACATTAGTTTGTGAGGAACTTGCAGTGCAGTAAACACAAGTGGGGATAAAATGAGTCACTATGGCAAACAATAGCCTCTTTTATTGTTCTTGGCTGGTCTTCAGTCCAATATCCCACAAGTTGCAAGAATAAAGAAGTTAGTGTTTGGTAAGACTCAGCCCATGGAACCATTGCTGACTAAAACCTCCTACTATCAGGAAAACTCAACACAATATGTTAGAAATCCCTAGGTCAAGCTATGCAAGCTCAATGACCAGGGATGTGGTAAGTAGGAGTAATGAGGGTTCAAAAAGAATTTGAGTTTGTCCAGCAAGAAAGAGGAGAGACAGCAGGGTGTGCACCATATGCTGTGGCAAACATATTTTCTTGAAACTGATATTTAAGCATGTATTCTGATTTATTTTGTTCAAATAATCAGAAAATTGTCTTAAACATAAACATCCATAACATCCAAAAAATAATATTAATAATATATTTTCTTTACACTAACACTTGCCTTACTCTTTTTGCTAAAGGGCAAGCTTTTAACATAATGCAATTAGTTGTGTGAGACTGATTTCACCTTTTTCTGTTTATATTGCATTATGTTTTATATGAAATTTTCATGTTAAGTTGTTTTTGTATTTTATACTAGTTTAGAAGATTTTGACTCCAGATCATCCATTGTCCTCTCTTGGCATTTATGATCATTGTTAGATAAATCAAATTTTGTTGGAACCAAAGCAAGCCAATATATCTGTTCATTAAATAAATAATTTTGTTACTTCTAGCCATACATCTTCTGTCCACACCAACCCACAGCCCAACACAATAAAACACAGTCAACATGTAAACACATCTGAAACAAACAACAACAACATGAACAACAAATCATCAGTGATCACTTTAATGTCTGTTACTCTGCTCACTCAGAGGTTCAGTAACTCCAGCAACAGATTTTGTTGCTGTCTGTGGGAAACAGAAAGATGATACGCAGCAGCCGTCTTCAGATCATCCACAGAGATTTGATGCCTGGAAGCAGTTCCTATGTAGAAAGAGTCTGACTGGACGCTGTTACTGGGAGGTTGAGTGTAGCAGGAGCACTGCCATAAAAAGGATTCTGCAGGAAATAAGACTTTTGGATTTTGGAAACGTCCTGGAGCATGATCTGCTTTAACAGTTCTAATAGTTTCTCACATAGGCATGATGAAAAGAAAACTGATATAGCAGTATTCTCTGCATGGTACTGTACTGACACACAGACTGACACACTCACAAACATTCTATTCCACATTCATGGAATTGCTTTATGTGAGGCTTTGGATTGGTTATGTGTCATCAGTTTGTGTGTGTCAGATGGAAGAGTGCTAAGGGAAAGCCAGAGGCTTCAAAGAAACACATACTCTTCTTTACAAATGTGGTCTTGATGCTTAAAAATATATAAAATCAAACATGTAGTATCTCTATTTATTTCTATAAATGTTTCTTTGTTTATTTAATTTAAAGTGACCATTAGAAAATATTTTGAAAGATGTTAGATGAAAAAGAGCTGGTCGACATCCAATCTGTTCCCAATCTACTACTTTCTAAACACTACTTTCAGTGGGAGTAGATGCACAGTAGCTATACTCTTAACAAAAAAATATACACATTTTCTGTTCAAAGATGGCCTGTCCATACTTCCACCATGAGGCAATAACTCAATAACCTTATGGATGTGTAGCCATAAGGAGCCACAACTGAGAAAAGGAGAAATAAAGAATGGCCTTTGACTTTTACCTACTGTACATACTAAAACCAGTGTAATATGTTAGGTTAGGTTAATTACAACTAACATTTGAAAGTTATTTTATAGTAAACGAAATGTCCATATGGTGGCTGGAGAATTAACTAAATACATTATGTGACAATGATTTACCTCATTATTGAGGTCAACTGCTACAAAACAATAACAATTATTGAATGCTTTTCCATTTTACATACATTTTAATGTGGGGCGTTAGAATAAACTAAGATACTGCAGTTGAAAATGATTTGAATGCTGTCTACAGGTGAAAAACAACCTTAACAAGTTAAATGTTTCCCAGAATGGCTGGTTACACTAGATGTTGGAACATTGCTGTGAGAGTTTGATAGCATGAATGAGGTCAGGTACTTACAGTTAGGCCCAGAAATATTTGGAAAGTGACAAAAGTTTTGGCATTTTAGCTGTTTACCAAAACATATTCAAGATACAATTATATAATCGATATAGCATTCAAGTGCACACTCAGCCTTAATCTGAGCGAGCGAGCATTGGTTTCACTTGCTTAAGACAACACTTAAGGTAGAAAAACCCTCAAACAAGCAACGACTGAAGACAGCTGCAGTAAAGGCCTGGCAAAGAATCACAAAAAAGGAAACCCAGTGTTTGGTGATATCCATGGGTTCCAGACTTCAGGCAGTGATTGCCTACAAAGGATTTTCAACAAAGTACTAAAAATGAACATTTTATTTATGGTAATGTTAATTTGTCCAGTTACTTTTGAGCTACTGAAATGAGGAGCCTCTGTTAAAAAGTGGTTGGAATTCCTAAACGTTTCATAAGATTTTTTATCAACCCCTTGAATTAAACCTGAAAGTCTACACTTCAACTGCATCTCAGTTGTTTCATTTAAAATCCATTGTGGTGGCATGGAGAGCCCAAATCATGAAGATTTTGTCACTTTCCAAATATTTCTGGGCCTAATTTTATGTGGGATTTTTAGCTTTGCATCACAAATGCTACTCCAACCTCCAACTCAACTTGTTTTGTTGAGTGTTTGTTTGTATTACCCATACGTTCTGCAGTGGCAAACAGAAATGTGCAAAGCTGGCTTTGGCCAGCAGATGACAGCCTTGCCCAGATTTTGAGGCAGCCATCTAAGTATGCGTGTATCAGAACACACAATGGTAAGTTCATGTGGCATCTGCACAAAGTAGGACCATTTATTCACATTACATTAATATTAAGTACAAATATACTCAAATAAATATACACAATATACTCAAACTGAAGAGCTAAATAACTAAATGCCTAATTGCTTGTGTATCAAAGTGGTTGACTTCAAAATAAAACATATATAACAACAAAGGAGATGAGACTGTGATGAGACTTCGGTGAGACTGCTTCCTCTTGAATGAAATCCATCCTCTCCATTTTCCCCTTCACTGAATGATAAAAAACAATGCAATCAAAAAGTTATTATCATGCTCAGTAATTAATCTGCATTATTTCAACTTCTCATTTCCCCTTTTGTGGGACAAATACAGGATTATCTTATCTTATCTAGAAAATAAGCATTAGATATGTTCTGTTATTGTTTTTACTTATTTGCCAAATAAATATTTTTATTTAAATAAGCTTAGATTTGGAGTAGGTGACATTTTGGAAAGATTTTTGTTGTTTGTCATAAAATACTCTTTATATCCTGATAGCAAAAGTTAAATGTCTATAGTATATCATACTTCTGTGTAATCTGTATGCATATATGTTTAAGTAATATTTACTAGTAATTCAGTCTAAAAAGAACAGAAATATTTATGCCCGGCTGAAACAGGTTCATGTTTACAAGGACTTTTACGTTAAAGAGACTGGATATGGGTGGTTTTTACAGTAGAGTAGAGTGGGTATGGGAAATGGAAGCCAGCAGTGAATGCATGCTTGTTCTTGTGTTTTGATCTGTTATTTAATGAGCTTGGAAACAAAGCTGGGTATTGACCAGACCCTTGCCAATGTTGCAGTATTTGTCATATGTTAGTCTATACTGGGTTTAAATGAGACATTTCAGAAATGAGGTGATGTAGTTAGCAAGCTTATTTGCATTTAACTGAAATTATGACAGGTTGCACACCTCTATCCAGTGGTTTTTGTTGTAATTAGACAGGCCATTCACTTTCATGTGTCTTGTGGGAGTAGCCTTATATTTTTTTAAAAACTAGCTTACACCTCTTAGTTTCTACAAAATCACCTACTTTAGCTTTTAGCCCAAATATTTTTTTTATGCTCAGCAATTTATGTCATAATTATGCCACTATTAATTTGCTACATACATGAAATGCTTGGGGCATGTTTTGTAATGTAAACAAGCTGAAATAAAAATAGGAGTAACAAGGCTATTTTTAAAATGTAAGGAGTAGAAAGTACAGATAATGGTGTGAAAATGTAAGAAGTAGAAGTAAAAAGTCAGCAGAAAAATAATTACTCCAGTAAAGTATTTGTACTTTGTTACTTGACACCTCTGTTACTCACAACATCCAGCAATCTCCAGTTAGAACAACAACTGTTGCCTGTTCTAAATTCTCAATGACTTTAACCTAAAAAATAAAGAAGGAGTACAAACACAATTTAGCCAGACTACCTTCAGGTTCAGATAGAATTTGTTGGGCTACCTTAAGGTGAGACAGAATTTTGTTGGGCATAACTCAAGTTTAGGCTGGGCTACTGTCGGGGGATCCAGTTGAGTTTAAACATATTTTTGAGTTCAATTGGCATAGTACAGAATTTTGCTGGTTACAATTAGTTTTTGGACTAGCTTTGGGTTCAGGTGGAATGTTGGTCTCCTTTGATCACATTAAAAAAAGGGTCAAGTTGAGGCAGAATTTTGCTGGGCTTCCTTTGGATTTAGACAAAATTTTGTTCTCCAAAAGTCACATTTAGGCATAAATATTTTGGGCTACAATCCAACAGAATATTGTTAGGCTACAATCGTGTTTAGACAGAATTTTGTTGGGCTATGCCAAATATTCAGTTTTAGACAGATTTTTGAAATTTTATAATAAAACCAGAAATAATTTAATAAATAAACAAATAGAAATAAAAAAAATAGACTACACAATCAATATAATTTACTAATGTAAATAAATGTTTAATTTTAATTTAAGTGTTGCTGTTTTTAGAGAGGCATTCTCTGTCTAAACATTTCAACCGTTATGGTCTAGCCTTACACACGGGTGTGCACAGGGATATGTGAATGAGTTGAAAGGATTACATATGTATGTATGATTAAAAATGAATGGGATTTATTCTCTTGTAACAGTAAAGATTTATAAGATATTTTTAATTGGGACACAGTACACCAGAACAGCACTAGTCAGAAAGGCAAACCCTTTGCTTTTATTCAACCTAATGATTCTGAGAGCTCAGTGGATAGGAAAGCAAATGGAAGAATATGTAATATTCAAGTCACATAGGACCCCTCAAATAAAGGACTAATTCAATTAGGACAGAGAACCCAGACCATTGTCTTGATGAATTTAGATTTAAACAGGCTTGATACGGTCTGTCAGACTCCATTAGAAAACCACACTGAGAAATTGAAATGGAGAAAGAGAATTTGAAATACATTGACACCTCCATATTCATACGTTCAATAATGAATAGGAACTGTATGCATGCACGAGTTAACTAGGGATGTGCTTATAGTAAAATTTATTTTAAAATACACATCTGCATATTGAAATACACATTGATGTGAAGTGGTGTTATAGGGTAAAAAGTCATCCATGTTGAATTCAGGGCTGTTCATTTACAGAAATTCTTCATTTAACAACCAATTCTGATTCCAAGTTACTTGTGAAGCAAGACTCAATTACAGACAATAATTTTATACATTCTTGATTCCAGAAATAAAGACCTAGGCCCTTTTTCAACATGAACGTTTACATTTAACAATAATTTAACAGGAAGCAGTTAAACATGAATACCAATTACAGTTGAAATATTGGTTACACTAATGTTTCTTAAAGATTGTTTTTTTTTTTTGAGTGAAAAAAATATATGTTCATGATTCTAGTAGCGTGATGCTCAACTGAAGCTGCCAAATGTGCATGCACGGCTGCTATTGCACAAAAGTGACACAGCATGACCCTCAAAATGTGCTTTGATGCGACCAGAGTATGGGCCTCAATTTATAGCAGCACATCATGCAAACCGTACTTTACTCTGTCCATTTTTACGTCAATACAGCACAGGAATTACAAGGCGCAGTGGAATTGTAGAGCCATGATGCTCGATCCCATCCTACAGTAGTGTTGTCTTGCTACAGTTAAGAAAATACAGTTTGCGAAACGAAATCAGAGACTGCATATGCACACTGGAGCCTCATCATGGCGTACATTAGTCCGTTCAAATAACTGTATCCTGAGTGGCTGAAAACCTACGTTGCTAAAAAACTTACAACAAAACTTACAAATCTGTCAGGCAAGCTTGTGAAAGGTGGTCTGTAGCATTGTGAAGCAATCAAGGCCTTCATTGGGGACAGTCGTGTGTTCAGAAGGTTGCTGGTTTGATCCCATGAACCGACAGGACATGACTGAAGTGCCCTTGAGCAAAGCACCTAACTTCTGACTGCCCCCCGGGTGCTGTGGTAGGGCTGCCCACCACTCTGGGCAAGGGTGCTCACTACTGCCCCCTAGTATGTGTAAGTGTTTCACTGCATGGCTGGATTAAATGCAGAGATTTTGAATTTCCCACTAAGATCAATAAAGTATTTTTTAAAAAAAAATTTGGAACTGCAAATGAGTCACTCTACCTGGATCAACATCTAGAGGATTCAGAATATTTCCAGCAAACTGGGTGAAGGCAAAACAAGATTCCCAAAAATTTGGGAATATCCCATTCCAAAAATATCTGTTAAGTAAAAGTGAACCTAGATGGTCAAGGAATACTTAAAGTTTAAACTGTGAAGTTTGATGCATTTTGTATTTATGCTTCTGGCTTTAACCAGTTTGCTTTGAGGATCTAACCTTAGACATTAGAGATTTATTTTGAAGATTTATCTATGTAGAATTGTAATTTCTTCTGTACTAAGTAATATCTACAATATCTCAGCATTATTCCACCTTTATAGAGCTAATGCAGGATCAGACCACACTCATTCAGCCTAATTTCTACACGATTTTGTAATAGCCAACAAATTTCTAGCATTGTACCTGAATCAGGAATGAGGAATGGGTCAAGTAGTGTGACATAATTGAAGAACAGCGATGTGGCATCTGGGACGCCCCAGGACACCCTGACAAAAACGCCTAGCATCCGATTATTTTGTGTTTTTCTGCGTAATCCTATAACATGTTCCTTGAGGTTGACCAATAGGATAGCAGTGTGCTCTCTGGTGTGCATATGTATACATGACATAGGAAAGAGAGATGCAGCTGTTGCACCTGTCAGTTGGAACAACGAAACAGATGTAAGGTTCACTGAGCTGTGGCAACAATACACCCACCTTTATGACGTTTCCTTAAGGTAGAGCCATGATAGAGTCCAAAAAGATAAATATTGGTGAGAAATAGCATTTATAGCAGCTAGGCTTTGTGGTAGTCACCATTATATATGCTCTTTACTGTTAAAACACATATATTACCTTAAGTTGTCTTTGAAGGATAGCCCAGCATATACCTGTCTTCTTTATGAAACCCAGAAAACGGGTCTACAGTAATTTTCTTTCTTTTCTTTTCTTCCTTGGACCACAAAGCCAATACTATCACACATGGAACTTCTGTAGTCTTGAATAGGCAGTCGAGCCTGAACAATGATTGGTAGGTATCAAATATGTAGTGCTGCCAATCTTCAGAGAAAGAAATAATTTCTATATAAACAGTGCTGAGCAAAAGTTTTAGTCACTTGGGGGACATCATATTAAAAAGTTATCCTTCCCGACATAAGAGCTTTTATTTGTACGCAAAACAATCTTAAATATTAAAAAGTGTTAAAGCAGTAAGTAGTGCTATTTAAATAGTTAGTGTGTTTATTTAACCCTTTCCAAGCTTCTCCTTCTATAACCAACCCCAGTATTATTTACAGTTCTCATCTAATACCTGCTTTGACTTCCTCAGTACTTCATTAAGCTAAATCAAATTGCTGCTGAAGGAACTAAATCCATTATACCAATGTCTGGGGCGTCCAGGAGAAATCTGGAACTACACTTTATTCTTCAAACTGGAGCTCAAGATCTGATCTACTTCTCTCACAATAACATATTCATGTTACTTTGTATTGTATGTATGATTATTTACATCTGTTCTAATTATATCTGGTGTGCTTACTGGTGAACACACACTTACTAATCAGATAAAGACTTTTAAACTATCAGCTTAGGTGCCAGTAGTGTATGTAGACTGGCATATTTAAGTGAGACTGATTAATATTTATGAGGTCTAATGCAGGAAAGACCCTAAAAATGTTATTAGCTACGCGTCCCATTTGTTTTCTGTAATCCATCTACATTTGGTGCAGTCCTCCCTCAAATCTCAAATGCATATTCATGGAGCAAGATGAGCATTTTGATTTTGCATTCAATAAACAATGCATTTAGGCTTAAGTGCAGGTTTGAGTCAGAAGCATTGACACTTGATTCCTAATGTCTCTGAAATGACTCTTTTTAGGAAATTCTTGCAGAAAGTAAAGAATCTTCTGAAATTAGGCACTTTATTCACATTATTATTGTTAACATGAATCACAAATATCACATAATGCATAATGAATGAAAAGTAGTATAAAGTCAGCACGTATTGTGGGAGAGGAAAGTGAAACATAATATTATTGGTTGATATTATTTTTCCCTGCAGTAACAAGAATCAGAAGACATTTTAAACGCTCTAAAGTAATTTGTGACTGTCTCTGCTAGGATCTGCTAGGTTTGACATATAAGTCTTTCAGAAAACATACAGTTATGTTGGAAACTACATTCAGTTATGTCTGAACTATTTAATGTTATTTTTCATCTGATGATGTATTTCCTGTTGTGGATGATGTAATTGATTCCTCAGCCAGCCCTTGTTCATTGCTGTGTGTAGGACTTGACCCTACATCCCTTATATTCGGGTAGCTATTGGCGCTGGAATTTGGTAGAGGCTACTTTAGCTTTAAAAAAGACAAAGTTGCAGCATTTGAAATGAATTTGGAAGGGCTGAAAGTGATGCAGATACTGTGCATCGTGTCTATGTAATTGCCCAATGATAGACAATAAGCCAGACTGATAGAAGGCAACGAGTGGCAAGATGAGGGTGCCCGTTTCCAATTATGTACATTAGATATAGATGAGCAACCCTTTGGGAAGACCCCATACAGGAGGCGTTTGCAGGATTAATATGTGTGGAAGGCCATTTTCTTGTACGTAATTTGACCCTAATTATCCATTAGTTATTGAAATAGCCTTTTGTCTGTTTGTCCTCAAGCTAAGGGCTGGCAGGAGGGTAGTCATCCACTTCACTATCAAAGGCCCTAGCTGCAATGAATAGAGAGAGAGAGAATTACATGAAGATCATCAGCTGGTAATTAAGCTTCTAATTGCTACAAGGCAGCCATTAGCTTATTCAGTGTATCGACTACACACTGGTCCAGTTCTTTCTATTTGATACGTACAATGAAAAACTCCTAGTTCTGCATACTAGTTTTCAATTGCCAAAACACTCACAACTATATATATTAATATATATATATATATATATATATTATATATATATATATACTATATATATATATATATATATATTAATAGCCATGCAATCTCCATAAACAACTTTTTCATAAAGAAATTTCTGCCCACCTTAGATTTGCCCTGGTGCACTTCAAATGCTATTATTGTGTGTTGGGGGCTCCATGAAACAGTGTCCATAGTCAAACAGCTGCACACAAGCTTTGTGCAATAGGCAAAGTGTTGTAAAGCATGGCACTACTTGACTCTGGAGCAGTGGAAATGTGTTCTCTGGAGTGACAAATCACACTTCACTATCTGGCAGTCTGATGGATGTGTCTGGATTTGGCAGATGCCAGGACAACACAACCTAACAGAATGCATAGTGCTAACCGTCAAGTTTTGTGGAGGAGGGATAATAATCTGAGGCTGTTATTCGGGGCCTTAGTTCCGATGAAGGGTACTATCAAAAACACATTTATAGTAAGTCTCAAGTCTTGACAATTAAGTCCCAAGTCAATACAAGGGAGTCTTGAGTCAAGTCCCAAGTCTTAAATATCAAGTCCTAGTCAAGTCTCCAGATGTGATGTCAGTTCAGAATTTAACACAATCGATGCAGTTGATTAGTAGAATATTAAACTAACATTAATATAACATTAACTTTTTTAACTAGTTTATATTATAACAAAAATAACTTGCATATGAAATTAGATCGTTTCAAGCAGTTCTAATCACTAATCACCTCATTACCAGTCCAATCACCTCATTACCAGTCCATTACCAGTCCAATCACCTCATTACCAGTCCAATCACCTCATTACCATCCATTACCAGTTAAAATAGAAGTTGAAGCAGAAAAAACACTAAAATGTGAGACAGTGGGCCTCGAAGGCCGAGGCTGAGAAACACTGCACTGTATGGAAGTATTAGTACTCATTACACCTACAGGAACTTTAATAATCACATTCTAAACCATAACCATTAATATCTGGACGGGTCTTTCAGTTCTAACAGCATGTGTGACTCTGCAGTAGCTCTGCATGGACTGATCAGTGTTTGTACTGTTCTGCTCTACTTGATCACTTCCTGTCTGAGATGCTGAGCCTCCTAAACTCTTTAATGTTTCAGTGAAGTTCTCAGTGGACGGTGGAAGATCTAGGAGGAGGAACAGAGGGAGAGAGCTTCCTTCACATTAGCTGTTTATCATTATGTCGCTAAGTTTGGTAGCTTGTTAGCCAGCTGGCTAGCTAACTGCTATATGTGAAATATACAGAGCAGAGACTTCCTGTTCTTTGTGCCTCAGAAGTGGAACAGAGTTTGAAGTGGTTGCAGCTCCATCTGTGATCTTGACTCTGCATGTGCTGCAGGTCTCAGTTCTTTTTTATTTACTGCAGCAGAATCTTTGTAGTCAAACTGGATTATTTTTGGGGGCATGTTGCTCCTCCGCACAAACTTAACAATGGCGCCCTCCATGATTGGCTGCATAACTTCCCTTGTTGCTACGTTACGGATAAACTGAGCGGTGCAGCTCAGCTCCCTAGTGATACAGCACCATTTTATACAAAATTATCCGTTTTTGATTAAGTTTTCCTTATTTATGTAAAATTAGGTAAGTAGTCAGTGAAGGTAAAGTCACAAGTCTTTAGTGATGTTGTCAAGTCAAGTCACTAGTCATCAGTTTAGTGACTCGAGTTGGTCTCGAGTCCAAGACATGTGACTTGAGTCCACATGTCTGCTTTTTGGCGAAGACTCTTACCTCTATGGCAGGAGGCTTAACATGTTTGGTGTGGAGCAGCTCCAGTGGCCTGCATGGAGCCCTTACCTCAATCCTACTGAATGGTTTTGGAATGAATTGGACCCTCACCAACCACTGAGTGACCTCAGAAATGGTCTTTTTAATGAATGTGCACAAGTTCCCAGAAACACACTCTAAAATCTTGTGGAAAGCCTTCATGATGCTTATGCTGAAATGGGATGTTTAGCCAACTCATAGAAGCGTGAGTGTGGGGCATTTAGCCAACTCATAGAAGTGAGAAGTGCCCATATACTTTTAGCCATATAGAGTATATAGAATAGTGTTTAGTGTGTAGTGTGTTATTATTATTACAATATTAATAGTGTAACATCTGAAATGAAGACCACTTTTGTTTAAGCATTCCTAATTTAATGTGATTTACTTCACAAGTAGAGATGAAAGATCGATCGGCTATGTATTGGTATCGGCCGATTTTTAATCAAAATATGTGATCGGTGATCAACCGATATTTCTCCAATGTAGCCGATCCCGATTAAACAAATGAGCCTAATTTCTGTTTTTCCAGCTAGTGTTTCATCCAGGAAGAGGAGCCATGCAGTCAGCTCCCTGCAATTCCTATCTGAACCACTAGGTGGAAAACATACCCTTTCATTTTCAACAGACTGACTAAAGCGGCAGCCTCGCGAGAACATGTCATCCGTCTGGCAGTTTGTTACCGTATGTAACTCAGACTCATCCAGGGCGTTCTGTAACATCTGTAAAATCAACATGTCTCGTGGGAGAACCAAAACAAAGACATTTACTAATCTGATACGACACAGTGAGTATCAGCAAACAGCAGAGCTAACACGCACAGCTAGCACAAAACAAACAACCCAGAACACCATACAGACCAGATCTGACCGGTACGAACAGAACAGCAGCAGCAATTCAAGATCTACATCTAATGATTACAGTTTTAGTTTAAAATAAAAGAGTCTGAGTTTAATGACTGCAGTTTTTACTGTATTTATTTAATTAGCTTTTTTTGTTTTAAATTAAGAGTCTAAATGTAATAATTGCAGTATTAGGGATATTTGTTTGATTTACTAAATAAACTTTTTGTTTATTTACTGTTAATTTTGTTTAAAATATTATACTGTTTCACATGAGCTCATTAAAAATGGTAATAAACCAGTTTAGACCATATTTCATGACTTGCTTGCGCCTTGCCGTGGCATATAGCCCCGCCCTCTATCGGTATCTGCTATCGGCCGATCACGCTGAAAGGAATCGGCCTCAAAAACGCTGATCGGTCCATCTCTATTCACAAGCCATCTTGTGATTACTGATATAAACTGTTTCATTATGAATTCTCAAATGTTGCTTTATAAATGTGTTATTACATTTTTTAATGACCGTGATATAAGGTATGAAGTCTTTAAATAAAGGTGATGTTGAATATTGTTCCTTCTATGCAATTTCAATAAGATATTAAAAAAAAAATAAATAAATAAATAAATAAGGGCCCAAGCTAACACGTATAAGATTCTACCATTTATTACACATGATGACATTCTTAAATAAAATCGCTTCACTCAACAGTTCTTGCATAGATATATTACAATACCAATTTAAAAAAGAATTACGAAACAAACCGGTAACAAAAATAAACTCTTCTTTTTTCTTTTTTCCTTAATAAAGAACATTGTCGTACTAACATTGTATAATACAAATAAGATTTGGAAATGCTCTTTACAGCAAAGAAAACACAACTTAATGGAATCAACAGAGAGACAGAGAGAGACTGAGGTTGAATGAAGGGGAGAGAGGGTGTGATGTCACTGCAAAAGGAGATGGATTCACAGGAAGAACTTGGGAGAAGTTTGTAAATTGGAAAATGACACCATCGTGTATCATTTAATGGTCAAACTCTGTCAGTGTTATTTCATCCAGCTGACAACCTTCAGTGCAACACAGAGTGGCAACAATAATGGAGATATGTATAGAAACCAACTGGAGTTGTTTGAGTTGAGCACAAGGTTAATGCCGTGTTGATGCCGTGTGGATATGAATCAGAGCTCAGAGTTCTGGAAACTGGAAGGTGTTGGTGGTAATAGCGAGGGCATCTATACATACAAGAACCTACACAATGACACCAAAACCCATAGTTTTTCTTGGAGTGCTTGAACATAAAATGATGTGCATGACAGGATGATACTTCTTATGTAATACAAAACCAACAGTTAGGAGAAGAATATTTCGAATTTGGTTCTACAGGACAGTGTAGGAGCATATCGTCACACATGCATCTCATTGTTTGTTGATTTTATTTTTTCTTTGTCATTGTAAAACACCGCATTTGTCCTTTATATCCAGTTAAAGTGTCATGATGAATGGACCAGTAGAAAAGTTCTAAAGTTAAGAACTGGCCTCTCCTGTAACGTTACTACAATATTTTGGAGATACTGATTTGGACAGCTACAATATGGAGACCAGTGAATGCACACCAGCAGTAATAATGGTGAACAAGGACACCCCTTGTGATCAAGGGCCCTCTAATGGTATGCCCTGCTCTTCTCTAGGGCCCCCTGGTAGGGGCTCTCATAACCAGGGCCCTCTAAAATTATGCCCCCCCTCTTTCCTAGGACCCCTAATAGCCAGAAGTCAAAGTTAGAGCTGTGCCACAACGCCTCGTCCATTTTCATAAGGGGCCCAAAAGCATTGGCTAGGGGCCCCAATAGCATGGCTAAGGCCCAAAATCATGGCTAGGGGCCCCAAAAGCATGGCTAGGGCCCCCAAGAGGCCCTGGGGTCAAATTCCCTAAAAGTCAGAGAATCCTTAAAATGGAGAGCCCTCAGAAATAAAAATATATTGTATCATAAATGTTGATAAGCATCGCAAAATCTTTTAGGCCCTGACGTCAAGGGCCCCAGGGAGCTGGCCCCATTGGCCTGGTCAGTAATCCAGCCATGACGTTGAATAAAAAGTGATTTTAACTGTAGAAGCGATGGGCGGAGGTGGGTTTTGTTCAGAGCTGAAAAGTCCCTGATATCTTATACTGTGAGTTAGTAAGATACTGGTGTGGTTTACTGTTGCATGATGTGCTATCTATATAGTCCTTGTCAAATTCAAAGCTCTACGGTACATGATAAAAGGACCTGAAGAGCTGAACTGTTTCAGTAGCTTTATGAGAGTATGGCATGTGTGCTGCACTGAATTGGGATGACATTGAGTCTCTGTGGCCTGGGGAGGGTTGTACGTGGGGAGGTTTGTGGATAAGCTGACACCCAAAGCTGAAATCGACTATGTCACGCAGTAGCGATAAGAGCTACACAGTCAGCATAAGTTCACCGTGCCACCCCCCCCCCCCCCCAACCACTTCCACCCCCTGGAGTGGTCTCACTTCGTTCCACCTCATTGAAGGACTGACCAGGGCGGCTTGCTGCCAGGAGAGCCCAATTCCTGCCTTGTTACCAGTACAGTCCTGCTGTCAGATGGCTCCCGCATTAGTTCGCGTCAGGCAAGCGAGCGAAAAGGGCACGGTACATGATACTGACAGATGACCAGACAGCGGGAGCCTGGGCCTAAATATCACACACTGGTGTGGTGCCTTCTTTGTTTAGGACGTTGGCATGGGGGTCGGTGCTGGGTTTTCTTTTTTTTTGGTTTATTGTTAGTTTGCTTTTCAATTCTAGATTGAACTATTGCTTCTAAAATAGCAACCACTATAACAGCGTGATTAACAATTAAGATTAAGATCAAGGTTAACCCTTAGAAGTCACAGAAGTTATCTTCATTGAGAGCAAAATATGTCATAATGTCATTTCATGTTGGTCAGTCTTCATTTGTGCCTTACTGAAACAAGCAAAGAAGCTCCACCAGAAGTGGAACTTTGTGAAGGTTTGTGTGATTGTACTTGTCTGATGAAATTAGATTTTTGTCAATGCAGTCTCCTTTTGGTCGCCTGGCAGCAAGACGATCTGGGGTTGATTCGCTTGAGTGGGTTTACTCTGGTTTCCTCCCACAATCCAAACACATGCATGTTAGGATCCTCACTCTAAACTGATCGTAGCTGTGAGTGAGTGTATGTTGGCCATGCAATGGACTGGCGACCTGTCTATGGTGTACCCGGCCTACGCCCAATGACACTGGGATTGGCTCCAGTTCCTCTGTGACTAGCTAAGATAAAGCAGAAGATAATGGATGGATGGATGGATGGAGGTGTTGATATGCACCACTAATGACATCTGAATAGTGAAAGCAATAGCAAAATGAAAGAAACTCCCGAGTTCTGAGGGTAAACCCTTGCACGTACATACTAGACGATGTGCTATAACTGGTGACTAGAGAAGTCCCTTGTTTTCTTGATGCATCATCGTTTCTACGGCGATTGCACTGCTGTAGAATCCATATAGAGTTTTCGCCACCGACGCCAACTTTTGATTGTATACCGTATTCCTGTGCACTTTCCCATACTGTCAAATTACACACCACATGGAAAGGGGTTAAGAAAGTGAAAAACAATGCACGATGATTGACGGTTTTGAAGCCTGAAACGTTAGACAGGTCATCCGCAAAACATGAGCGGTGGCCAGCTATTCTGGTTTGCGTAACAGCCTATGACCATGCGAAACATTTAAGGTGACCCGCCAACATGGAAGCCTTCACGAGCGCTCATATCTCTCTTACATTCATCAAAAACGTCACACCAAGCCCAGACGATAACCATTCAACGTCAATAGAAAAAGAAAAGAAAACCCGGTGGAATTTTTACGAGAATATCAGAAAATGATGCCGAGATATTTACAAAACACAGCCGTTCTGACTCTTTCCAGCAGAATTGTTTTTGATGTACGCTATGCACAACTAAAAGTACGTTTCAAAGCTCACTGACAAACAATGCTGTTTTTTTTTTCTTTTTTTTTCATCACTGCATGCTAGTCCTGGACAGCCTGAAGAAACATATCAAGCTGTGAGGCGGGGAAAAAATGCTGGGGAGCATAAATAGCGCTGGGGGACGCTCAAGACGTGTGCAAGAACAAATTTGTTTTTTTTGTCGATTTTATTTTTTTAACCTTGACAAGTATTAAAGTAGGCTTTCCTTCCAGGAATTAGGCCCATTTCCGAAGCTGTCTGTGTGCAGAATCCTTAACTCCTCATTGCACTTGTGTAACTGGCGACCGTCCTTTCACTGTGCCCGCGGACAAAACGGGAGCAAAGCGTCCTTCTGTTTCATTTTTTAGGAAAAGGTCCGCAGCTGTCGGCTGGAAGGGAGGGACGTGTGAGAGAGGGAGACTTGTCCACATGTGAGGAAGAAGGAAGGGGAAGATGCCTTTTGTTCCGCAGCCTCCAATCAGCTCGTTGTGCTCAACGTGATGATACGGGAGATCCCGTCTGGTCACCTTTCACTTTATTCCTTCTCACTTTCCATCCAAACAGTGGCTTTAGGAAGCGGAAATAAGAGGGTCGACCCAAAAAGAGGGAACCAACCTAGTACCGTAGGTCAAACCCAATCTTCAGGGTCACTGTCCAGTGTTCCCATTAATTAAAAAAGTGATATACAATAGATACGACCTGTGCTCATGTTATGCATTGGCGTCAATGCAGGCTGTAGCCATGTTGGCTCGGGACGAAGCACGTCCAGCATACTGTAGTCAGTCCTGCTACGAAATTTGGTATAGTGTCTGAACTGAAGGGAACCAGGTTTGCTCTGTATGGCATATCCTGAAGTAGTGTATGCTCCTGTTCCACCGTGCAATTGACTTGACTTGGGCTGGTCAAGGGGGCATCCATCAGTTCTCCAAACCTGGACCACAAGGTCCAGGCAAATCAGTGCGACTCACCCAGGATAGCAGTGGCCCAGTCCGCGCTCCTGCTGCGAGCGTTTGGCTATATCCGGCATATCCAATCATGCCCTCCGTACGCATCCTTCAGGGTCTCCCCGCTGGAGTGACAGGCCTATGTGCTGTTTGCCTCTTCCCCTATGCAACCTCTCCTTCTCTCTCTCTCTCTCGCTCTCTCTCTCCAAACTCTCTCCAAATTCCCACTTCTCTTCCTCTCCCTTGCTTTCGTGCCAGCTCCTCCTCTTTAAATATGCCTTTTCATGTGCAGCGCCAAGTGGTCCGACCGCGAGAAGCACCTGTAGGAGAGAGAGGGAAAAAAAACAGAGCGTGAAGATGCAAGGTGGTCGACGAACCACTCGACGTGGTACTTTCTGAAAGATTAAAGGCCGCCGGTCATTCATTATTAAACCTAAAACGCTAACGTCAGTGTTAAATAATGAAAGCCAGTCGGCAGCTAATGACCAGTAGATAATTAGGAAATATCATGCTAGCGTTTAACACGATATCAGTCTTAGCCCTGTTAGCATGTTTGGGCTTGGTACTTGAGGTTGCTGCTTCCATTAATTTTAGTGTTCTTTTGCAGTATACTTTTGTATAGAGATGGACCGATCTGCGTTTTTGAGGCCGATTCCGATCGCCGATCACCTTTCAACGCAATCAGCCGATAGCCGATACTGATCGAGGGTGGGGTATACGCCACGGCAGGGCTACATGTAGTTATTAGCGCTAGCAAGTCGTAAAACATGGTCTAAACTGGTTTATTACCATTTTTAACAAGCTCATATGAAACAGCTTAATATTTTTAACAAAATTAACAGTAAATAAACAAAGTAAATCAAACAAATATCCCCAATACTGCTGTCATTACATTTAGACCCTTAATTTAAAACAAAAAAAAGATAATTAAATAAATACATTACAAAATCTGTAATCATTAAATGTAGATCTTGAATTGTTGCTGCTGTTCTGTTCATACCGGTCAGATCTGGTCTGTAGGTGTTCTGGGTTGTTTGTTTTGTGCTAGCTGTGTGTGCTAGCTCTGCTGTTTGCTGATACTCACTGTATTCAGCTGTGTGCAGTGCTGTATCAGATTAGTAGAGTTAAATGTCTTTGTCTTGGTTCCCCAACGAGATACGCTGATTTTACAAATTTTACAAAACGACCTGACCGGAGGGGGTTTCAACGAAACACTAGCTGGAAATACAGAAATTAAGCTCATTTGTTTAACGCCATTGATCGGCCCTCGGGATCGGCTAAATTGGAGAAATATCGGCCGATCACCAATCACATATGTTGATTAAAAATCGCCCGAAACCGATACATAGCCGATCGATTTTTCCATCTCTACTTTTCTAGTATTACTCCAAGTACTGTGCACCGGCAGTGTAGCACACGTCATTGAGCTAAATAACAGACGTGTTATATATAGTTCATATAAAAAAGTGGGTGTGTTGGGATGGAGGAGGGTGGTGGGTTTGGTGGTGGGGTTACAGTGCTCAGAAAGAAGCTGTAGGTTTTGGCAGAGTTTGACAGATGGTGACTCGAGATGCTGCCAAGAGGCATCAAACCAGCTGGTTCGATTCCACCCGCCCCTCTCCAGACAGGGGGTCCGGACACGGGCAGGACGGATTACGGCTCGGCCCGAGGGCCAGTCCACAGGTTGAGTCTCGCTGTGCTGTATTTAAGGCAAGATTCAGGCAGGGAGTCTTTCTGTATGCTGTCCTTGCCCAGCATGGACACAAACACATGCACACAACATTCATTCTAATGGTAATCCGGGCCTCCCCTGACAGCAGCACAGTAGATTCCCAAAGGTGTCTGAAAAGGCAGCATAGGCAGAGAGGGAGGAGCACCGCGAGGAGAGAGACACTCCAAGCCTAAAATGCGTGAAGGACTTGTTTACATCAAAAGGAGGGATGGGTTCCTGGTCAATACCAGGAGACGGATTGCGTGTTTTTAAGCGTAATTGAACAACGCCCTCCGAAACGTTTCTGAAATAAATGGAAATGGTTTACTTTTTCTACATTACATAATAATATGTACATGATAATGATAGTGTAATATTCTGATACTTGTGTTTTCAACATAGTCTTTTATACAGACTAGCCTAGTCAGTGGAATTTTGATGCTATGCGGTCTGAAAAGTTGGGAGAAGAGAAAGAAAACTTGAGCGTCACCATTTACAAATGCCCCTGCTGTCTAATAATATCATAGAGTAACTATCAACCTAATAAAGGTAAAACTAGAACATCATCCTTCCATTACAAAGCAGCCAAACATCAGCTGTCCTTTACATTGTGTGAAAAATTCCCAATGATTTGACAAAAAGAAATGTTTCAAAATTACTTGGAATAAAATCTCTTTTCTTTTTACGTGCTTGCAAATAGCCTGCATTTAACACTTTGAATGGGCAGTAGCAAAGCTATTCGTCCCACCTAATGAGAGCATTTCCAGTTCTTTCATAGTTTTTAATGAACTAAAACTACAATTATTAATTTAAACTAATTTAAATATAAAACTAATACATTATTTTAAAAATATTAATTAAAAAACTAAATTAATAAAAGTGATGAATGTCACTTGGGAACATATTATAGTTGATTTTAGGTTCAGATGTTAGGTCTGTGATTTCTGATTGTCTGACAACATGTGCCCCAAACATGTCATTAGATAGTTCAGAACACTTAAGGGTAACTAAGGAGGGTAACTCTCATTGCCAATTTGGTTACTTCAGCTCATAGACACATCGAATAGGGTAAAAGCTCAACCAAATGCCTGTATTGGATAATGGGGGGAAGGGGCATCAAAGCATTAGCACCATACCAGATACTTAGGAACATCAGGATGTTTCGCTCTTGGTGATGGCTTAGTGGCTTACATGGTATAAATTGGCATCCATATATTGCCATCTACAAATTCATTTAGGTTTAGGTTGAAACTAAATTGATAAGTTTTAAATTAATAACTAAAAATATAAATTTTAACTAACTTAAAATTAAACATTTAAATGTAAAACTAATTAAACTAAAAAATAAAGCTTATTTAAAACTAATACATTCATGTAAAAAATATTAATTAAAAACTAAATTAATAAAAGTTATGAATGTCACTTGGGGACATTATTATATTTAGAAAGTTGATTTTAGTGTTATGTATTAGGTCTATGATTTCTGATTACCGGACAACATGTAACCCGAACATATCATTAGATGACTCGGCACATTTAAGGGTAAATAAGGAGTGTAACTGTCATTGCTAATTTGATTACATCAGCTCATAGACACATTGTATTGGGTAAAAGCTCAATTAACACATGCCTGCACTGGATTATTAACATTATTAACATTAGCACCATACCAGATACTTAGGAACAGGAATACTTAGAAACCAGGATGTTAAGCTCTTGGTGATTGCTTAGTGGCTTACAGGGTTTACACTGGCATCCATATATTCATTTAGGTTTAGCTTGAAACTTTGTATGAAAAACAGAACACATGGAGATACTTTCAGCTAATGTGACTTGGGAACATCATTATATTTAAAAAGCTAAGTTTTTTTTACTTAGTAAAGATATTTGAATAGTATTTACACAGTAAGTAGTGCTTTTACATATACCAGTGTGTTTATTTAACCCTTTCCAAGCTTCTCGTTCTATAAACAATAAACAATATTATTTACAGTTCTCATCTAATACCTGCTTTGACTGCTCAGTACTTCATTAAGCTAAATCAAGATTGCTGCTGAAGGAACTGAACACATTCATACAATGTCTGGGGCGTCCAGGAGAAATCTGGAACCTAACTTTGTTCTTCAAACTGGAGCTCAAGATCTAATCTACTATGTATAGTTTAGGGAGTTAGGGAGCAACTGGATTGTGGGCTTTGTAGAAGAGCAAGCTAATCACTATTTATAAATGTTTTGTATTTGCTGGGTAGTGTGTGCAGTTTCCACAGCAAATGGTTCTCACCTTGCTTCTTTCGCCATGCATTGCTAGCTAGCAGCTCAATATGGAGCCACAACATTTCATACACAGAAAGCAAACAACGCCACATCAGTTAGAAAAAGGCTACAGGGTAGTTGCCATTACCAGTTTGTGCCAGAAAATAAAAGCTGAAGGATTTCCTATTACAAAGAAAACATAGAACCGTTAATACAGATACACAGAGTCTGATAACTGCTTTTATATGAATGCAAGGTTGGTGTGCTGGAACTCACCTGTCACAGTGGGCGCACTTGAAGGGCTTGGCACCGGTGTGTTTGCGATAGTGTCTCGTCAACTCGTCGCTCCGAGCGAACCGCCATTCGCAGCCTTCCCATGAGCACTTGTAGGGCTTCTCACCTGAGGCGCAAACACACACACACATGCCAGACTGTCACACAAACTCCAGCCTTGAGGGAGACCGACGGCAGTAACTTTCTAATCCATTTGTGTTGGAGTTGATTAGCCTGTCTGAGCGTCGCGTCGACACAATTGGAGTTTATGAAATACATGATCGTCATTAGGCAGCACAGCTGTCGCCCCAAACAAACTCACACCCAGCGATGAGCGTTCCCCCCTTTTTCGGCAGATGGGGGGAACACACTTTCGCTTCCAATTTTGCATGTTTCCCTCTGTGGAAGGCACTGCGAGCGGGTTCGGTTTGTGTACTTGGCTTGGCATCTGCGAATGTGTGTGTGTGGGGTAGCTTGTTTATCTGCTTAGTAAAATGTATAAATGGGGGGTGTGGAGCTTATTTGGGTGTGTGGCAGAGGCGATCATTAGTGCAGTAATGATGCTTAATGGGGAGGAACTTCATATTTACTGTCAGCCAGCTGCCTCTGTCCCTACCGTTAGCCACATCCACAAATCTTCCCAACAAGGCCAGCTCATTTCGGGAGAGATGGAACCTTTCAAACTGACTCAAAGGCTGATTCTTCTCCGGCGTGTGCATACAAACTAGAGATTGACCGATATGGGTTTTTCTATAGCCGATGCCGATGCCGATGATTTTTAGAGCCGATATCTAGAAGTTTTCTGATTTTTTTCTCATCTTTAGTTCTACTAGTCTCGAGTGCTGGAAGCTAAGTAGTATCTGGGAAGCTCTGGCTGCTCTGGAGAGACTCGCTGTGTAACAATAACCTATAAAAGTATGTATTACACTAGAGCAGTTAGCTTTAGCCCCGGAGCTAAGCAGTAAAACATCCACTCTGGTTCACGTCTATGGCCGTAACTAGAAACACGTAACCAGCTCATTAAAAACCTCATTGTTCGCAATAAATGATTCATTTTCACTTGTTTGGCTGAACAGTTCCAAAGGTTTCCACATGGGGTTCTTTACGTGGGGCAGCAGCACATTTCACTGCACCAATAACACTGGGCTGCCCGCGGATGTGCCTGACTTTAAATCAGCGCTGCGAAACACTGATATTAAAAAAAAGCCAAATATCGGCCCGATATATCGGTCGATCTCCAATACAAACCCTGTTTTAAAACCTTGTCTTTGACCCCTTTTAATATGTGCCCCAGCGTAGTTACAATGATACATGTCCACGTTGGTCATAGTAGGGCCTGCAGAAATAGGCTACAAGGCAGTTACCATTACCAGTTGGTGCCAGAAAATAAAAGCTGAAGGATTTCCTATAGGAATGAAAATATAGAACCTTTAATACAGATAACTGCTTTTATATGAAACCATGTTTCCTATCACTGTATAAAACCTGCACTGTGATCATTTCGGAGTACATTCCAAATTACTATAAAATCTCTTACTGTAGTATTCAAAGGCAACTGAACTATGAAATATATGCCTATTTGTTGTGTCACATATTTTACATATTAAATGAAAAAAAAAATAGGATAAGATGATAAGATGATAAGAGCTGGAAAGAAAAAAGACCACACATCATTGTACGATAATATATTTTAGCATGAGTAAGCGGTGTATATGCTTTACTAACAAAGTGAACCCACTGTTTCTATACACTTTGGTAACTGGATGTCCAAAAGTTTGAAGCATGTGTTCTGAAATCAAGTCTATTATACTGGGTTGCCGCGGTAACAGCCACTGATCAACTTGGAAGACTTTACGCTAAATGTTTAAACACTGCTGTGAGGAGTTGATATAGTAAGGTACTGATATTAGATAATTAGTACTGTATCAAAATCACAATTCCAAATCATTCCAAAGATTTTGCTCCATCACCCTAGAGAACATACTGTAGTTTGACTACTCCACAGCCCATTACTGTGCTTTATCTTCTTCTAGCTAGGGCATTGGGCATCATCAGAGCTCATCTGTAACTGCTTCAGAGATTGAACACTGGTATCAGCAATGGGTGAACCACAGATGATGTAGATGAATTTCCTATATAGAAGGGGGTGTCTGGATACTTATGGACATACAGTGTATTAAAAAAAGTGTGAAACACCAAACTCCATATTGATAGTAATAATATCAGTAGTAACTTTTTCATGAAGCTTGATGGACTAGTTCTACCTGGAATAGTTCTACCAAGTGCTACTCCCAAGACCAAGAAGTCTGAAGAAACTCCCATAGACTATGTTAGTGTAAGTATTAGCGTAAGTAAGCACCTACTGGGCGTGAAGCAGGTTTCTTTTGTCACCCAGATACCCATGATGGTATGAATTTATAGGAAAATGCGCTACACATACTCCCATTCGCCACAGAAAAAATATTTTCAATTCACTTTAATTAAAGGCATAATATACCAGCAGATATGATCACTTTCATTATATATGAAATCTTATTTGATTACTGCAGTTTCTTGAGGGAATGCATGAAAAGCCAGGCTTTTTCCACACCGCCTCCAAAGCACACACACACAACACACACACACACACACAACACACAGCAGGTTTAGACCTGCGCCCACCATGGCCACAACACCAAGCAATTATAAGTCAGGCAGGCAGGGATGCTGGAGTCGGTCACCTAGCAACCAGGCGCGAGCGTAAGACGGGAGGCGGCAGTGCAGCCGGTCGAATCTGGAACCAGCCAATTATGGCTCGCGCTGCCAAGGGAGGATGTAGTTGCCTGGCAACCACAGCAGCACATACTATGTGTGTGTGTGTGAGTTTGCGAGGACAGCGGTGTAAGGAGGAGGCTGTAAGTTGACACCGATGCCAAGCACAAGCAACCGTTTCCCCAATTACAGCCTACTATTCAGCGGAGATGCACCGGATGGTTGGCAACAGACCACCACTACCCCACAACCCCCACACCCCATCCCCCTGACTTGCTCAAACTCACATGCACACAATTTGGGCAGCCTTACAGGTGCCTGAAACACAGTTAATTACATTTTCCCAGTTAAACTGGAGGCAGGCGGAGTGGTTATAATTTGCTGTAGTGAAGCGGGGGGAGGGGGGGGGGTCCTTTTTCTGCCCATCACCACCGCAGCTCCCCAAATCAACATTCATTAGAACGGGCCTGAGAGCCAGAGACTAGGCAGAAAAGTCTGACCTGCTTCCACCTCTCTCCCTCTCCGTTCTCCTGGAACGCAGACATGCCCTTTCTTATTATTAAGTGCCTGCCATGAAACACTGAACCCGTATATCAAATAAAGAAATGCAAATGAGGAACATACACTCAGCGCCAGACTGCAACTGCTGGCCGAAGCGAAATGAAAGTTCGTGAAACTAGGCTACAGATCTTTAACTGAGACGCTAAGAAGTAGGTGGGTAATGAGGCATCAAGTTAATATCTCAATAGAAAATTGTGACAATGTGCATTGTGGATATATGAAGATGCATTGTAGAGCATGGACTTCAGAAAGCCTCACCAGTATATCTTGCAAAATAGACTCAAGAAAGCCTCAGCAATACATCTTGGAGAATGGACTTGAAAAAGTCTCACTAATACATCTTGGAGAATGGAATCCAGAAACCTCTCCAGTACATCCTGGAGAATGGACTCCAGAAAGCCTCACCAGTATATCTTGGAGAATAGTCTCAAGAAAGCCTCAGAGCAATACATCTTGGAGAATGGAATCCAGAAACTTCACCAGTACATCTTGGAGAATAGTCTCAAGAAAGCTTTAACAATATGTCTTGGAGAATGGACTCCAGAAAGCCTCACCAGTATATCTTGGAAAACAGACTCAAGAAGGCTTCACCAATACATCTTGGAGAATGTACTCCAAAAGGCCTCAGCAATACATCTTGGAGAATGGGCTCCAGAAAGCCTCAGCAATACATCTTGGAGAATGGACTCCAAATAGCCTAAGTAGGTGGGTAATGAGGCATCAAGTTAATATCTCAATAGAAAATTGTGACAATGCGCATTGTGGATATATGAAGATGCATTGTGGAGCATGGACTTCAGAAAGCCTCACCAGTATACCTTGCAAAATAGACTCAAGAAAGCCTCAGCAATACATCTTGGAGAATGGACTTGAATAAGTCTCACTAATACATATTGGAGATTGAAATCCAGAAACTTCACCAGTACATCTTGGAGAAGAGTCTCAAGAAAGCCTCAGCAATACATCTTGGAGAATGGACTTGAATAAGTCTCACTAATACATATTGGAGATTGAAATCCAGAAACTTCACCAGTACATCTTGGAGAAGAGTCTCAAGAAAGCCTCAGCAATACATCTTGGAGATTGGACTCCAGAAACCTCTCCAGTACATCTTGGAGAATGGACTTCAGAAAGCCTTACCAGAATATCTTGGAAAATAGTCTCAAGAAAGCCTCAGAGCAATACATCTTGGAGAATGGACTCCAGAAACTTCACCAGTACATCTTAGAGAATAGTCTCAAGAAAGCCTCAGAGCAATACATCCTGGAGAATGGACTCCAGAAACTTCACCAGTACATCTTGGAGAATAGTCTCAAGAAGGCTTCAACAATATGTCTTGGAGAATGGACTCCAGAAACCTTACCAGTATATCTTGGAACATAGACTTAAGAAGGCTTCTTGGTGAATGGACTCCAAAAGGCCTAACAGATGCCTTGTTAATGTTAATACCTCAGTACAAAACTGTCACAATGTGCATTGTGGATATATGAAGATGCTTCATGGAGTACAAACTACAGAAACCTCACCAGTACATCTTGGAGAATGGACTCCAGAACGCCTCACTAATACACCTTGGAGAATGGACTCCAGAAAGCCTCACCAGTATATCTTGCAACATAGTCTCAAGAAGGCCTCAGCAATACATCTTGGAGAATGGACTCCAGAAACCTCACCAGTACATCTTGGCGAATGGACTCCAAAAACCTTACCAGTATATCTTGCAAAATAGACTCAAGAAGGCTTCACCAATACATCTTAGAGAATGGACTCCAACAGGCCAAACCGATGCTTCATAGAGAATGTTAATACCTCAGTACAAAACTGTGACAATGTGCATTGTGGATACATGAAAATGCTTTGTGGAGTATGAACTCCAGAAACCTCACCAGTACAGAATGGACCCCACAAAGCCTCACCAGTATATCTTGGAGAACAGTCTCAAGAAAGCCTCAGCAATACATCTTGGAGAATGGACTTGAAAATGCCTCACTAATGCATCTAGGAGAATGGACTCCAGAAACTTCACCAGTACATCTTGGAGAATAGACTCCAGAAAATGTAATCAATGCTTCGTAGAGAAAGTTAATATCTCAATACAAAACTGTGACAATGTGCATTGTGGATATATCAAGATGCATTGTGGAGAATAGTCTCCAGAAAGCCTCACCAATATATCTTAAAGAATGGACTCCAGAAAGCCTCAATGATGCATCATGACGAATGGACCCCAGAAATCAACACCAGTACATCTTGGAGAATGAACTCCAGGAAGCCTAACATGCATTGTGAAGAATGGAGTCCAGAAAGCCTCACCAATACATATTGGAATATAGTCTCCGAGAAGTCTCAACAATGTATCATGGAAAATGAACTCCAGAATGCCTCACCCAGCTGCTCTCCTGATGGCACTGGTGCCTGCATGGATTATAACTAGAACTATTTAATCCTAGTTCACCTCCTGAAGTCTTTAGATCTGTCATCATGATAGTGTGCATTCATCATCAGTACTGAAACAGATATTGGATAGATCTTGCCAATGGGTACATTTTCTCCAACCTCCACCTCTTCTGCTCAATGAAACTTATGAAATCTCTATTAAACAGTATAAGGTATAGGGCTTGGTAGCCACCATGTTTGCTTATAATAAAACAACTGTTAACTGGTGGAAAAAGTGAGAATCTGATGAGCTTTGCTCCAAGAATGACCAACCTAGCAGAGACCTCAGCAACACTTGTACTAGCACCATGCTTACTACCAATCCAATCCAATATCAATCCAATATTTGATGAGGGAGAGCAAAAAGTTTAGGAGATACTGGGCAAATGTGGCAAAATACATGTGTTCTATCAATTTTACTGCATTTGTAACCCAATAGAAATAAATATTGTACTGTAATGTCAAATATCACATTATCCTACTATTATGCAAATTGTCTCTGGTTACCAACGGCCCTGTTGTCAGGAACTGACAAATAATGAATATGGTACAGGGCATCAGTAAAAGGTGGATAGTAATAAGGTGGGCAATAAATAAAGCCCAACTGAAGCAGTTTATCTTTAGCTATCAATGGCAGGACCCTTACCCGGATGTTCTTGACCCAGTTAGCATGTGGCAAAGGTTATGTTTTCCAAGAATCTGTGCCTAGCCACGGTCTGCCTAAGTGGTGTTAGGAAACGGAGGGAAATGTGCAAGCATGCACACACGCACACTCCTTCACGTCTCATTCCGTCCTGCCCATCCATCACACAGCACTTACTCACTCTGCAGACAGCAGTCTGACGCCAGGCTGAGCGCTGCTGGATGGAGATTGAATGTGCCGAGAGTTACAGCCTGCTCCAGAACGTTGCGACGGAGTGCTGTCGCAACCTTGAGAAAATGTTCGCACCAGAAGGGACCAGGCCCATTGCCACCGTGATGCAAAAACCTGAGATGTTAATCATGTGGTTTTTAAGTGCATCGGTGAGGCGAGACATTTATTTGGGGGTGTCAACAAAATGCAGGAGTGCAAAAATCTTTGCACACAGCCTACACTCTCCAAAAAAACCTGTACAAACGCTGGGACTGGGGGGGGCAATCTCAAGAGCAGATCTTCTCATAAGCACATCTTCAGTAGCTTTAGTTAGGAAACATAATTATACCATATTTCATATTTTCTTTATGTTGCATTGACTTCATACAACCTTGCCATGCCTCCAGGCCTTTTATTTAAATTTTATTTTAAAGCAATAAAAAGGTATGTGCACATTTCCACAGGGAAAGCGAATGTAGTGTACCTGGAGAACTCATTGATAGTACTCGGTTGGACCTTAAAGACATTGTTGCATTATTTATAACCATGGGGGGAATAAAATTTACACGGGCGGTACCTTTATTCTGACAGCATTCTGTGAACACATCTTGAATGTAGACTCTCAAAGATGAAGAAATAAAGTTTCTTAACAATATATTTAAGTTTAGTTTATCCCAGCACTCACTTGGCGGAAGCCAGGAAACACCTGGACAGGCCACCAGTACATCACAAAGCAGAATATTTAGGTTTCGTTAAGTTTAATTATGGTTTGTTACACAGTGGCTTGTGTAAGTTTTGCACCCCTGGTCAAAATTTCTGTTACTGAGAATAGCTAAGTGAGTAAAAGCTTAGGTAAAAGCTTATGAACACTAAGCTAAGTAACTCAATTTAGATTGTTGTTTAGGGTTTTTTCAACCATTCTTCATTGCAAAAGGCTCCTAGTTCTGGGAGACTCCTGGGCTGTCCTGCATGAGCTACTGTTCTCTTTTGTCTATCCATAGATAGATATGTTTGATGACATTTAGGTCATCTTCAGGTAGTCCATTGGGGATTTTGAGGTGTGTTTAGGGTCATTATCCTGTTGTAGAAGCCATTCTCTTTTCATCCTCATCTTTCTTACAGATGGTGTGATGTATGCTTCCAAAATTTGCTGGTATTTACTGGAATCCATTTTTCCCTCTACAAGTGAAATGTTCCCCATGCCACTTGTTGCAGCACAAGCCCAAAGCATGATGTTTTCTTGAAGCATACCTTTGCTCATTGCATGCTAGAAATGTTCGGTGGCGGACTTGTTCAGAGATTCCTTTGCAAACTGCGTTTTAGAGTGCGTCACCTGCCATTTGCATCTACTGGCTGTTCCAAACAATAATTGTTAACAAGCCATAATAAGTTAAGATCTGAGACCTTGATTAAAGTTACCTGAAAGCTCAAATTATATGGGGTGCCCAAACTTTTGTATGGGGCCCCTTTACTCTTTTGTCACTCTAAAATTATAACAAATATTGCACTAATCTTGCTTAGAACCATTAAAATAATCTTTTCTCTTTTAGTGTTTTAATGATTTCTTTGGAGATCACTTTATCAACTACTCACTAAACTTTTCACAGCAACAGAAATTATGACCTAGGGTGGCTAAACTTTTGTATGCAACTGTAAATAGAATTAGCCAATTTTTGATGTCTACCTATATATATATATATATATATATATATATATATATATATATATATATATATATATATATATATATATATATATATATCGAGGATATACATACTTAAAAAATAACAGGCTTCCTTAAAAAATGAATGAACTAATAAAAACATAGCTTGAAGGAAGAAATGATCTGCCAAAACGATGACTTAAGTTCATTACAAGTGTCATAAACCTCAATGCTCATTGCTAGGAAACAGGACAGAGAAAAGACCTAGTATATATAACCAATATAACCTCTTTTTTTAAGGTGACAGCATTGGGTTTCTAATAAAGCAGATCACCCAATACAAATTTCATTTATAGTCTGCGTCTTTAAACACTGGTTCAGAAGCTTATAGTCTCCAGTAGTTTAATAATAAGAGGTTTATTGTTGATAAAAGCTTGTTTTAGCCCTGTAAGAACTGGGCCTGAAACCAGCCAACTGGCAATACTATAACCTATAGCTATAACTCACTGATACATCACACTATCATGAAGTCACCTACTACCTTTGATACAGGACCAAATCTGCTGATACAAATATTCAAATTTAAGTTGAAAAGAGAGTAGAAAAGACAAAAATACTCTGGACTGAAGGACTGAATGTATACAATCTTTCCCTCTTACCCAACTGCAGCTGACCAGACAAGACTGAAGTGTGCTTCTTTAGCAATGGCTAAAGTAAATGAGAAGAAATGACAGCTTATAGACCACAAAGTAATAATAATATAATAAAATGAATAATAATAATAGTAATTTTAAATCATATTTATAGATATGTTAAATATCAGTGTCAAATATCAGATACATTTAGTAGTTTTAAACATGAGTACCAAAGAGGCATACAATTTTTAATTGAACATTTCAAGAGTTAATAGATAAATATGTTTTCCATTATGTCATTTCCAACATTGTAACACTGTTTTGTATATATAGAAGTAGATTAGGGCTAGGGTGATCAAACATGGCGACGGCGGATGAGCTTGTAGTTCGTTATTTACTTCAAGGAGAATGTATTTCGGGGAATTTCTAATGAACGTACACCTCTCTTCAAAAAGTTCCACCGTTTCTTCTTCGTCATGTCCGTCATGTCCTAATGTATGTACGAAATGAACGCAGAGTACGGACAGAAGTAGTAGTCACTTGACTACACATTGCTAACCGGTTCTTAACCGTCCATAGAACCTAAGACTGTTCTAGATACCGCAGGAGCTTTAAAACACACGTAGCTGTTTCTCAAACCACTCTCTGCCAAAATACTTAGTCCACAAACTGTCCGAGTTCTTGTGCGTGAGGCGTGTAGGCTATAGATCACGTTTATAGATTTATAGATCACGTGTGTTTGAGGTACCCTTTAATAAAATAAAACAAAATCATCCATTGGTTACAAATTTATAACAAAGTAAAAAATTCCTAATACACTCATATTAGAGTAATCAAAAAATTAGTCATTAGATTAATTGACTAATCGAAGAAATAATCGTTAGATTAATTGATTATGAAATTAATCGTTAGGTGCAGGCCTTTATAAAAGTATGTACAAAATTTAGGCTTTAATATGGGTTTTATCTACTGTGTTGAAATCAAAGGAGAATTGTGTGAAATAGATTTTTTAAGGATGTTAAAATTAAATGGTTAACAATCACAATAATTTAAGTTAATGATAATTTTGTGAACATTGAGATGTTCAGTAAAAAATCAAAAGGGTTTCTGCTTGTGAGTGAATAATATTCATGCCTGGGTGCTGGCTTGTTTGGTTTTTTACACTTTAACGTCTCCTTCGGAGAAACAGTGATAGACAACACAGCCGCAAACAGAAAGCAGTTCCAGTTCCACACACTGATTCATTATTGGACCAACTTGGACATGCACATGCACAACTGCTCGTGGGGCAAATTTTAAGGACTTATATGCGACAAAGGCAATATATGTGGACGTATTATCTGACGACACATCAAATAGGGTTAAAGACGTTGTTCCTACCTGTGTGTGTTCTTTGGTGCGCTTTTAAGTGAGAGCTCTTTGTGTAAACTTTCCGGCAGCCGTTGAACTGGCAGCGATGGACCCTCTTCTTGTTCTCTGCTAGGTCTCCAGTCCCTGCCGAGCCCACCTGCTCCCCATCACTGTGGCTGCCTCCGTGCTCAGGCGAGGTGGGCCTGGCAGAAGCCACCTTCCGGGCCACCAGCTTGAGCGTTAGGGTCCCGTCAGGCGATGCACAGAGAGTGTGAGCGGCCTTGACCAAGTGCCGGCCCAGTTCTGGTGAGGACGGCGGGGTCAGGGAGGTAACCGCATTCAGTTGGGCAGCGTTGACCGTGGCAGCGAGGTCCGGGCTAGGCAACGGGACGGGTGGTGAGGTCAGGGGCTCCCGAGGAGGGCTGAGAAGGGGTGGAGGGGGGCTGGGAGGGTTGCTGAGGGTGGACAGCAGTGGGTCCAACGTGTCCTCCTCGCTATCCGCCTTTGTGAACCCCGGCGAGAGCAGGCTGTCCAGTTCATCTTCAAAAAGGTCTGACAGTCTCTTGGGTTCCGTCTGCAGGTACCGCTCAAGCTCCAGGCACGTCTGGACAAAGAGAGACATTTTGTTTATTTACACATCTTTCATCCGATTATCTAGTACCCTTTTAAACTCTTTGAGGTTGTTGAGGCAAGAGTCTGTTACACTAGCGCAGCTATTTCGAATAATTTCAAATGAATTTTGTCTCTATGAATGGAAGGTATTGTCTAGTGTTTATACTGTTAGTATGCATAGAATTTTCATTCTACTTAAACTTCTGTTCTCGCCATTGCAGTTCAAAGGCTTTACAACACATAGAGATCGCTTCTCATTGTTCTGGCCATATTAGCAAATGAATTCCCATACTGACTGGTCAGCATAAAAAAGGAACACATATCCATTGAAACTGCTGGGTGAACCAATGAGAAAGCTTGTGCAGCTCCAGAAACCTTTCAGTAATCATTTGTTAGAACCCTAATAGACGCAATTGATGAAATTGGTAGTACACGCTCTGTATCCACTTCTAATGAAAACCCAAATTGGTAGGTTAACGACGCCGGTAAACCGTTATGACTTTCTTCAATCGTAAAGCCCAGCTCCTTCCTCTCTTCCAACTCTCGCTCAGTCTTTGCTCGGCAAGGGGAGGGTCTGGCTTCAAGACTCAGAGTTCCCCTTCTTTGCCCTGCCTTAGTGGTCCACACTTACAAATCTGTGGTCATACATTTTGTCATGATGTATTAAGTCCCCATGCCAAATTTGGTCATCTTTAATGTTGGGAAAATAAGCATGCCAAGTCAGAACTGGTCAAAAACAGTCATCTCATTGGTCATCTATTGGAATATACAATCAAACAATGGCCACCTCTGAAAACACAAGTTGGCCATAGTCACTGTAGGTAAAATCCAACCCAATGTAAAAGGTAAATCAAACAATTTAGTCTCCTTGTTGTTATTTTTGTTTGTGGTTGTGGTAACAGGACAGCAGCCTTCTTTACTTATGGCACAACTGTTATGTTAACTGTATGTAATGTTAATATTAGAGTTGTGTCTTAACTAAAGAACCCAGTTGCCCTGTTTTGAGAGTGATGGTAGGGGTTTCGGATGGTCTATACATTACAAGCAATAGAATTTTCATCATAGGCCTCATAATCAATAGACATTGGTAGCTAAACTGGATGGAAAGCATAGATGTACCCCAGTGTTGCGACTACACTTTAGAGATGAAGTCCTACTTTGCCCCTTGGTGCATCACTCCATGATAAAATTTCTGTGCATAAACAAGTCCATTATAACCTGGTTCCTTGGCTAACACGTCATGGAACCAGAAGCCGGTCTTTCAAGGTCCTCCAGCATCAAATAATGACACGAAACAGAATGAGAAATCAGTCATTACACAATCTAAACGTAGTCCCAGTGCTGCTACACGATGGCAATGACTGATGATTTCGTGGGTCTACTTCCCTGACACTCTGACGAAGAGTCGGGTCTTTTTTTTGCTCTCTCTTTCTCTCTCTCTTTCTCTCTCTTCCCCACTTTCTCTTACTGCCTCTCCAGCATGTTATTTGCTTCAGCAGGTCTTCAGAGATAGATGGTTAGACCGTGATTGATTACACAGGGCCGAGTGGAGCTCTGTGGAGCTGAAGAAACAGAACTGACCTGAATTACCTGCTGAGGACAGAGAGAAAGACGGAGGGGGTGGTGGTGGTGGTGGGGGGGTTGGTGTTGGCAAGAGGGGTGAGAAAAAACAGACTAAGAGAAAGAGCGGAGAAGAAGCGAAAGTGGTTGACAGAAAAACCGAGAGAGAGATAAGGGAAGCAATGGGCTCAGAGAGCGAGAGGCAATAACTTCTCTGTACAGGATTATTTCTTAGGCTTAGGTTGAACACTTTGAGTGCTTACATGTGTTACCTTATTTAAATGAAAATGCTTCCGTTTTCGGGTTCTGCACTGTCATTTTGAACAGTAGCATCATATAATACAACTCTATCCAAGAGTATGAGCCCAACAAGACTCAATAAACTTCTATAGATACTAATACTAGTAGATACTATAGTCTGTGAACAACCTTGTATGTATATATAAGATATATAGAAGATATATCTTATCAACAAGTGTATTTTCACCAGTAAGATCATGTTCCAGTTTGAAGAACAAAGTGTAGTTCCATATTTCCCCTGGACGCCCCAGACATTGTATGAATGTGTTCAGTCCCTTCAGCAGCAATCTTGATTTAGCTTAATGAAGTACTGAGCAGTCAAAGCAGGTATTAGATGAGAACTGATAATAATACTGGGTTGTTTCCACAAGGAGAAGCTTGGAAAGGGTTAAATAAACACACTGAAAAGCATTACTTGCTCTATTAATACTGTTTATTTATTTAAAATATATGAGCAAATATATATATATATATTATGGTAAGCCAAACAGGAAATATTTAATGAACATTGAAATATATATGGAATGAATATTGTTTATTCCATATATATCAACGTTCATTCCATATATACCAATGTTTATTCTATATATATCAATGTTCATTCCATATATATCAATGTTCATTCCATATATACCAATGTTCATTGCATATATATCAATGTTCATTCCATATAGATCAATGTTTAGTCTATATATATCAATGTTCATTCCATATATATCAATGTTCATTTTATATATATATATATATATCAATGTTCATTCCATATATATATATCAATGTTCATTGCATATATATCAATGTTCATTGCATATATATCAATGTTCATTCCATATATATCAATGTTCATTCCATATATACCAATGTTCATTTTATATATATATATATATATATATATATATATATATATATATATATATATATATATATATATATATATATATATCAATGTTCATTCCATATATATATATCAATGTTCATTCTATATATATCAATGTTAATTAAACATTTCCTGTTTATATACTTCATTCGCAACACATAACGACAATAAGTCCCTCTGTAAGGCGTTTCAAGGCTGTTGCTACAAGCCTTGACTTTAAGGGCTGTTGAGACCTGTTTGGTGTTATCACGCGTTCAATTTTATCCCGAGTGGCTTTTTTTCACACTGATTACTAACAAAGTGGACATAGAGCGTCGACTCTGAGGACTGAGAAGTCATATCCCAGGAACAACATGGCCAAATCAACTTTGTTGTCATAATAGGCTTCCTTTTATTCCCCCGCTCCTAACATCTCAGTCACTTGGCTCTGCGGCTTTCATCACTGATTCGATACGTTACACTAGTTCGTCTCTGCTGCTGTTGCTAAGCAATGCGACATGCTTGTCGTTTCTGAGAGCGACGTCTGCAATTTTGCCGGCGATAAAAGCATTTTAATGTGGGCACTGAACTCAAGGAGGCGTGTAAACACAGCCAATATTAGCTTTCGTGCTTTCATTCAGGTGTCGCTCAGAAATTCAGGCTTGCGCGATATGGCCAGTGCTGTTACCCGTGATGGCCTAAGTACTTGAAAGGATATCGATGGCTGTGGAGGGTGTATTTAATAGTAGTGTGCACTTCTCTCTCATTCGCTGCAATTCGTCTTACTAGTCGGAGCGTAAAACACATCAGTTCGTCCTACTGCACTGATTTTGGAACAGTAACAAGATGAAAAAGGATTTCATCGTCTACGTACACATAACAGTCGTAACGTTAAAGGCTAAGCACCACTTCTGGACCCCCCTGGTGATCTTACATTGGTTTAGATACTAAAAAATATATAAACATGACTTAAAATGAAATTTGCTGCTTAATTTGCTTTAAAATAGTTGATTTTAATTTAACTGACGGAAAAACCCGAGCTTGCTACGGAAACTCCTGAGCGCTACCGTGTGACGTCACTGGAGGACAACAGTGAACAGCATTACGGTACAACAGCACTATGACTGACTGGGACTGAGAACGTTCCAGAACTGCTTCTTCAGATTCTGATGATATTTCTGAATTTGAATTTGAAAGAGCTGTAATGTAGAAATAGACCATTATATCACTTAGTCCTGATACTTTTAGTCAAACCACACCCACAACAGCAGCTCATCCTGAATGTAAACAGTATCTAGCTAAATAACCAACAGTATTCATGACAACAGCCTAGCAACCAGCTAAACTCAGATATAGAGGTACAGTTATTGTAGTAAATATGATGAAAGTGGAACTCGCTCTCATACGACTCTATAAACCTTCATAACTCAACTATGTTAGCTTAGCATAACTTGAGCCACCAAACTTAGCAAGTGAAGCTAATGTTAGCTAACATCAGCTAAAGCAGGCTCAGTAACTGAGCTTACCCGGTTTACCTCCACGTACACGGAGGCTCTTGAACTCCTCTCGCTGGTTTCCTTACACGCCCATATTGTTGGAACAGCGCCAGATTAAGATCCAGTCGTCATGTAAGGCTACGTCCCATAGTGATAATCTTCAGACATCAAATGATCTGCAGATCATTCCAATGTGCTCGTTTAAAGTTTAGGTTTAGTCCACTTTCTGGATATTTTGGGGCCGTTTGTGCTCAGGGGTCCACTGTACATCTAAATACTGCAGCCCAAAACAACAACACCAGCTTTCTGTCGTGTATTACTGTAAGTGTGTCTTCTAGCATTGGTGTCCACCATCTACGTCACAAGCATAACACCTACAGCAGTTTCTGAACAGTGGGCGGAGCAAAGAGTCTTTTCAGCCATATTTCTTGACTTTATAAAAAATAAAACATAAAATCTCATACTCTACTATATTTATGTGTTTGACATTTTCATATTAGCTGGTGTTTAGCCTTTATGACCATCACCTTATTTCTACTCTCATTCTCTATTTGATCACCTTCACTAACCATATAGGAACAATCCTACTGCTGAATTTTAAGCTTGAATATTGCCTCCACTCAACATTGTGTTAAATAAATACACTACATGGACAAAAGTATTGGGACACATCTATTAATCATTGAATTCATGAGTTTTGTTCAGTCCCATTGCCACAGGTGTATATAATCAAGCAGCTAACCCTACAGTCTGTCTGTAAAGAGCTCACTGAATTCCAGCATGGTCTATAATAGGACACCACCAGTGAAATTTCATATCTCCTAGATGTTCCATGATGATCTGTTAGTGGTTTTATTGAAAAGTGGAAGTGTTTAGGAATCACAGCAACTCACGCTGACTCAATAACTGCTGTTACAGCTGCAAAGGGGACCAACTCCATACTAATGCCTATGGACTTAGAATGAATGGGATGTCATATAAGCTCCTGTAGGTGTACTGTGTAGGTGTCCCAATACTTTTGCCAATATAAGCGTATGTTTCAATGCTTTTGATACGTCCTATGTACATTTTTTTAGTTACATGTTAGTGGATCCTGTGAATTACGGGGTCATAATAGGTGAAATGACATCATAACTTACCCAACTTACCCCATACAAGCCAGCAAGCTTTTAAAACATTTCTTTGACATTAGTAGCCTGCTATATACAGTGGTGCACCAAAAGTCATGGGACAGGAACCAGTATGGACTTCACTGGTGAGGAGCAGCAACTTGACGTGGCATTGATTCCACTCATAGCTCTGTGGTATATGTAGGTGCAGGATCTTGGGTGCTAATGGACCTCTCCACTCCTTGATTGGGTTCTGGTTGGTGCAGGCCACACGGTGTGTCTCACCGAAACTCTCCAGAATGCTCCTTAAATCAATTCTGGAAACCTAGGCCCGACGGCACGGCACGGTTCCTACTGGAACGTCCCATCACTGACCTTTAAGAATGGCTGCAGACGTTCACCAAGCAATGGACCAGTGGACCCAACCCATGTTATGAGAACACGTGACAGACCCAGGACAGAACCACCACCAGCCTGCATGGTGCCTTGTTGACAACTAGGATCCTTGGCCTCATGGGGTCCCCTCCACCCCACGTAGACTCGCCCGTAGACCTAAAACCATCAGTACCTTGACTTTTTGGACCACGGCACATGTTGCCAGTCCAAATTCGCAAGTCTATGGGGGGTGCAGTGTCCCATGTCACGGTACTAAAAGAAGCACTCCATGGAAGCTGTGGGGCCTCATGCTTTGAGTACAGATGTCATTAATCACCCATGGGTGGCCACTGGGCTGTCCACTGTGGGCGGTAATGCCTTCTATGACGTATTCCAGATCCACACATGACACTGTGGATCGAGGAATGGTGAACGTCTGCACAACTTCAGAAATTGATTGTCCCGTTTGTCTGGCACGAACTCCCTCTCTCTCTCTCTCTCTCTCTCTCTCTCTCTCTCTCTTTGTTTCTCTATCTTGTTCTTCAGTGTTTGCTCCTGATTAATTACCCACTCAGACGAACCCATATACCCTATGAAGAGCGAAACTCCAATCTGGACCAATGACGTTTGAGAAGCACCATTGAGCCCAGCAGCTATGACCACTACGCATATAAACAAGGGGCCGATTTTCTCTTGGCCCTCAGGGGCGCCCATTGGTCAGCCATGCCAGGTAGCCAGTTGCCATGTGTGACAGTTATACGGGGGCATCTGCGGGTCACGGAGAAGAGCGCGTGTCATTGCGAGGTTGAGGGAATGAGCGAGCGAGTGTATGACGGGGAAAGGGGCAGACAGCGTTTCAGGGTAAAAACCGCTGGCAGCGGGGTGAGGACGGGGTGAGGACGGGGTGAGGTGGATGAGATGAGAGTGGCGGGTCCAGCTGACCGCTCTTTTCCTTTCTTATCTCTTTCCCCCCATCCCCCGCACCAGCAGTGCCCCGCAGGCCCCGAGCTACTGACATTCAGAGGATATTGTTACCGAAAATGGCAGCGAATTCCGTTTGTCTCCAGTATGTGGTTGAGCTGGTCAAGCTTAGACAGTCTGGCTCAGAGTCGACGAGCCAGTTTGCATATCAAGTGAGCGCCGCCGCAATAAAAGCACGCCAGCGCCTGCCATGCCCGAGATGCAAAACCCACTCTTTGGAATGGAGATAAGAACTTGCGTCTCGTTTTTGTTTATTCTCATTCATTAGGCGAAACCAGAAGCCATCCTTGATTAGCCTGAGCACATACACAGTTTTATAATTCCTCACCCGAACAAGCTACTGTGGCTTAACATGCAAGCAAGGATCCGAGAGCGCATCATTAATTGTTGGCAATTTAGGTGTGTTGGGTGAAGCTTGGTTTCACGTTTGCATTGCGATTCCTGCTTGAGCTGCACAAGGGCATTAATTGTGTACAGCCAATGATACTAACAACTAGAGATGGACAGATCAGCGTTTTTGAGGCCGATTTTGATCACAGATCACCTTTTAACGCAATCGGCCGATAGCTGATACCGATCGAGGGCAGGGCTATATCCCACAGCAGGGCTAGGTGTAGTTATTAGCACAAGCAAGTCATGAAACATGGTCTAAACTGGTTTATTACCATTTTTAACGAGCTCATGTGAAACAGTATAATATTTTAAACTAAATTAACAGTAATTAAACAAAGTACATCAAACAAATATCCCCAATACTGCAATCATTACATTTAGACCCTTAATTTAAAACGAAAAAAGAGAAATAAATAAATACAGTAAAAACTGCAGTCATTAAACTCAGACTCTGTTATTTTAAACAAAATCTGTAATCATTAGATGTAGATCTTGAATTGCTGCTGCTGTTCTGTTCGTACCGGTCAGATCTGGTCTGTAGGTGTTCTGGGTTGTTTGTTTTGTGTTAGCTGTGTGTGCTAGCTCTGCTGTTTGCTGATACTCACTGTATTCAGCTGTGTGAAATGCTGTATCAGATTAGTAGTGTTAAATGTCTTTGTCTTGGTTCAACGAGACACGCTGATTTTACTAACTTTAAAAACGCTCTGGATGAGTCTGCTTCACATACGGCAACAAGCTGCCAGACGGGCGCAACACAAATCCAAACTGTTCTCGTGAGGCCTCTGCTTTAGTCAGTCTGTGGAAAACCAAAGGGTATGTGTTTCCACCTAGCGGTTCAGATAGGAATTGCAAGGACCTGGCTGGACACTAGCTGTAAATACAGAAATTAAGCTTGTTTAACGCTATCGGGATCGGCTTAATTGGAGAAATATCAGCAGATCACCGATCACATATTTTGATTAAAAATCGTCCGATACCGATACATAGCCGATCGATCCTTCCATCTCTACTAACAACATTGCTTGATGTGTAAAACTTATATAGGTTTATAGCCTGAAAGTCAAGACTTGACCCCTACAATATTCTTGCAAGCATACCATGTTTAAGAACTCAGAGAACTGGGAAGGTTATTCCAGAAACTGCAGCTTGTATTCCTTGAGGTAGTTTATGCTGAATTTTTGATTTTGAAACATGTTTTGGGTCATTGTCCTTTCCAGCTTCAGTTTCTCACATTGCTAATATTCAGTGGAATCAACACAGCCCTGCCACAGCACCCCAAGTCATAACAGGTGCAGCCTATGTTGAAGAGTTGGCAAGGTGTTCTTTTCATCAAATGCTGATTCTTATTTCTCCAAGCATACCTGTGGTGATTGTGGATTACATGAATTATTTTTATTTCATCAGTCCACAGAACCCGTTTCAACTTTCGTAATGAAGTCATAGGTAAGGCTTACTCAAATCAAATCAAAAGGTGTTTTTAAACAGTTTCTGCCTTTCTGTGGTTAAATTTTTGGGTTAGGGTTATGTAAGATTTTTTTAAGAGTTAAAAAAAAAACTATGATGTTGTCAATGACTTTTTAGCTCCTTTAACCCTTTCAAGCACAAGCTAAACAACCCCTTTCCAATGCCCAACATGGTTCAAGCTTGAGCCGTATTCATTTCCTATGTTACTGTATGTACTACTGGGTATCTCTTCGGTAAATCTATCAGTTTATTTCATTATATAATGTTCCAAGTGTTCTTTAAAAATCTTATTTTTAATCTTAAATCAGTATTTTAATTCTGATTTATTCACTTCATGATAAAAATAGTGTTTGCAAACATGTTCCCGATCTTCACAAACGTCTATATTTTCCAATATAAAATTCATAGTGAACACATACGTGTACATTCAGATTCATATCAAAAGTGATGTAAAACTGATTTTTATTAATAAAGTCTAACAATAAAACTGAAATCAGGATTTGTGATGACCAAAACCAAGTAAACTGAGGAATTCGAGGAAGCTTGAATGATGAAACCAAAGACCAAATCTCAGTTGGGTCACTTTAGACCCAGCTTGTGCATCAAAGGGTTAAATCAGTATCTCTCCCAGAAGCTCAATATCGATGGGCTTCTAGAACTAAGCGAACAAATAGACTTAAATAATGCTAATTAGCTGTGACAAGTAAAGAGCACGCGGAGTGCTCTGTTGAAACAGAACTGAGAATAACATGTAAATCCTATATATAAACAAACGTCAGGTCTGCATCTGCCTCCACAATCAAACCCTTCAGCCCATTTCAGATCACGAGCTCGATAAGTAAAGCTAAACCCGAGCACCGGCGAGGAAGCCCAAATATCACTCCCAATTCCATCCTGCCATAACACCATCCAATGACGCTAAAGCTGGGATGAAGCCAGCGAAGACCCCCTGTTGCTGCTTCCCACCACACAGCGGAGGAGAGGCTGTCAAGCCCGGTGAGATTCGCGCCGATAAAGTGCGGCGCATCTGACATGCCCTGCAGCGAACGCTGTTGTGAATACGAAAGTAGGAAAATGGAAACCCGGCGTCGCCGCCTTCGCTTTAGCCTGGCATTCCGAAAACTTGGCCCCGAGTCCTGGAGCCACGCTGGAATTTGTGTCCGCGGCTTGGCATTTAACTGTCGTTTGCCGAGTGACGAGCCTGGTCCTGGACCAGTCATTACGGTGGGATGGTGCATGGTGGCGGTGTGACATACCTGTCTCTGCTAGTGCAATTATCTCCACCGCATCTGTGCACCTGTGACAACGTGTCATTCCTTCTCTTGTCCCTGCAGCCCCCCAACAAGGCCTGCTTCTCAGTCACCGTGTTATGACACCAGCACTGAGCTAGTTTACAAAGACGCAGCCAGTGTTGGCTTTAAACATCCTGGGTTTTGGTTACACGGGACGGTTCCTGCTGCTGAAACAGACCTAATGCTCTTCAGGATGGCTGTGATGGCGAACATAATTCATAATGTACTAAGAAATGGCACCACTTAAAATCGGCTACAATGTCCAGATCACCCTGAAACTTCTGGTGTGCTAGATTACTATTAACATTATTTTCTATCTGTATTAATATTAGTAATGTTGATATCAGTGGGCACTGGGTTGACACCCTACTGGTTACCATAAGCTTAGAATATGAATCTTTTTAGTTAATACTTGCATTGTTATTTTTTAGATTTGTAAGTGAAGCTAACCGGAAGACAAAAAATGGGCAGTTCATGATTTCCACTGGATTTAGAGCACTACCAATCCAAAAAACAGTGGACAGAACACTTTTCAACAATCAAAAGGTCATTCATAGGTAAAATTAACACATTATTAAAAAAACAGGTTTGGTAAGCATGGCTAATAACATAACATACTCTGATAAAATATATATATATATATACACACACTACTGCTGAAAGGTTTAGGATTACTTTAGAATTTGCAATGCAATTTTCATGCAATTCACAAACAATATTGTCCATTTCACAATTAATGTAAGTGTATCAGATGATTTTTAAAGAATAAAAATGTTTATATTAAAACCTATTTTTGTATAGAGGCTTATTTTACATATAGTCCTATTATCAGCAATTCTCAGTCCTCTGTCTAAATCTCCTGGTACGGCCGCCAATCCAAGTTAAGGATGTTATTGGACTAATTGGTTGTTAGGACACTCTTGCTCAATTGTAATAAGTGAGTATAAAAGGGAACAACATTCTAGGTTAGTTTAGTATCTGAAGCATCAGCAGTTGATGACTTGCTGACCGACTCAAAATGACCAGAAAGAAACTTTCTTTAGAAACACTGTCATGTCAAAATGAAGTGGAAAAATGGGCAGCAACAATATATATATATTGTTGCTGCCCATTTTTCCACTTCATTTTGACATGACTGTGTTTCTAAATTTCATGATGAATGGGCCAATAGAAATGCTCCAAAATAGCTTGGAAAAAAATCTGGTTCCATTGACTTACATTGATATTAAAGTAGGTTTTGGCCTCTCGACAGCAATTATATATATATATATATATATATATATATATATATATATATATATATATATATATATATATATATATATATATATATATATATAATATTTTTATTTTTTTATTTTTTATTTTACCAATTAGTTTTTTCAGCTGCCGTTTACATGAGTATAAATTTCATGATGAATGGGCCAATGGAAAGCTCCGAAATAGCTTGGGAAAAATTCTGGTTTCAGTTTTATATGTGAAGCACCTCACAGACTTCGACTTGTGACTCTCCAGTCCTAAAATTATGGTTGTGATATAAAAACTAGAGATGAAAGGATCGATTGGCTATGTATCGGTATTGGCCGTTTTTTAATCAAAATATGTGATCAGTTATTGGCCGATATTTCTCCAGTGTAGGAGTGTAGGCGATCCCGAGAGCCGATCGATGACGTTAAACAAATGAAGCTAATTTCTGTATTTCCAGCTAGCGTTTCATCCAGGAAGAGGAGCTGTCCGTGAAACCCTGCAATTCCTATCTGAACCACTAGGTGGACATACACAGACTGACTAAAGCAATGGCGTTGCAAGAACAGTTTAAGCGTTCCCCGCATGCGCTGACAGAAAATACTGTCCGTCTGGCAGTTTGTCACCGCTGATGAATACTGGCAATGATTTTGATGATTTACCTGCAAATCCCACATTTTGATGGTGCAGATACGCCAAAGCTGACATTTATGAATAACAAAACCGTCTGCGAGATCTGCGCCGGCTCCGATTTATTATCCGATCTGACCGTGTTGAACATTGATGAATAAGAGCCGGCATCGTTAACGCCACTAGTTATCTATCTCTGGATATTAAGCCACTCCTGTGTTTGCTTTACATGGCCTCATATTCATCCCGTGACACTTGCTGGATTCGGTATCATGAAATGAGGCAATTAGTGTCACAGTGACGCCTCCCACTAACAGACAGCGCTAATAAAAGCCCATTAAAGACGCAGGTTGCGAAAAACAAGTGGCCTCCGCTGAACCGGGGCGAGCGGCTGTTAGCGAAGACAAAACGCTCAAACAAGCGTTCAGTTGGGTGGGTGATATAGCCAAAGGCCAGTGGCCCCAAGCCTTTAACAAGGCCTTTGAAAATGCCAGACCAGGGGTTATTTGTCAGCGCGGATAGTCATTCTCCAGCAATAAGCATTTGTCAGAGGGTCTGTCTGAACGAGGGTCGATAGCGTCTTAAATGAAAAAGAATATGTTTTTGTTTAATGTATTCCAAAGTAGTGTATTTACACATACATGCCAGAAAATAGATGATAAATCACCACAAAATCATTCAACTGCATAAATCTGTAGTCACTGATCTGTAGCCAGTGTTAAGTGATGCACACACCAGGTTTAAAATCAACCTATATGCTGTCAAATATGTTAGCAACATATGCCACATGTGTTCTTATTATATAAAATCAGTTATTGATAAGATAATGGCTTTTAAACAATCAGCTTAGGTGCCTTTTGCACAGTAGTAGTATATATATATATATATATAGAAATAAACAAGATAAATATAAATATAATACTACTAATCATATCATAGATAATAACATACTGTAATCATTTAATACTGTAATATCTGTTTAAGTGTACTGGTATATATATATATATATATATACCAGTACACTTAATATATGGTATATATATATATATACCAATATTTTCTATATATTTTAGCCTTCCAGTATCGAAATATGTAGCATTTTTCAGTTTGTTACTGTTTATGACTGTTGTTGCATATTATGAACACATTCATTAATATTTATTATATTAATATTTATCTCTGTAGACCTGTTGTAGCACTGTTAAATATTCATTTGCTCGCATAAATGCACGCATAGGCTATATTCCCAACATTACTTCTTCATTTTATTATTGATAGTTGTTTGTTTTTTATTTTATTGTATAAAGAGATATATAATTTGTAAGTAAGCTTATAAATGTGCTATTAATAGATTCCTATGATATGTTAATAAGCTCTTCTTTAGAATCCTAGATACCTACACCATACGACTTATTATATAAGATCATGTAAACGGGTTGGGTTATTCTCAGGTTACAGAAGTGTGTGGTAACACTTTGGGCCAGCCGGTGGGCCCTGGATCTTTAAGGGTTTAACTAATCAGATAAATATTAATTCATTTTAATCTTAAAGATGTAAGCATACTTCAGTGTTCTTACATGACGCCTTAATAAATGAATAAGAACAAGTAATTGACAGTGACAGAATGTGTTAATAAACTGACACAGTCACCAGCTTTTTTATTACAATTAATATTTACTAATATTTATATATATAATTAGTATTATTAATATTTAGTAATATTTACTACCTGTTCATATTCCTTCATTTAGATGTTACATAACTCTATTAGAAGCATGCTTGTAACTGAATTATTACAATTAACAACTAATTAATTCAAAGAAGTCCTTATGAATACATTGTTTGTAATAATTGCCCATTAATAGCTCAGTAATCTTTAAGATTACATTAACCATTTACTAGCTGGTCAACTGTCCAGAACCAGAACCACACGTCCTCCCAATCAAGAGACTCACATCTTCTCTCTCGCCATTGTAGCTTATAAATGGGGCTCGTCCACTCGTACCGCGCCGCAGCCGCCAGCAGCAACCTTGAGTGAGTCCGGCGCTCGGCTGCTCAATAGCCGTTGGATCAGCAGGACACACACTGACTGGAGTTTGCTGTGTACACTCGGAGACTGATGGGTGAGGAAGCTCATCCGTCCAGCCCTCTGATAGCTCATTGATCTGTAATGTTAGACTCGGGCCGAGAGGTGGGGGACAGACACACAAATGACCACCTGCCAGCCCTTTGATTCAGGAGTGGGGGGGTTTACCGGCCAGCTGGCTGAGAGACAATCTCCCCTCCAGGGGCCGCGGACAATCAATAGCACGGGGGTTGGGGGGTGGGTGGTGTAGAAAGGGGTGGGCGTGATGTCATCAGCACTGGCCCTCACTAATCATGCAGACTTTTACACGTTCAGCCAAAAATAACTCGCACATCACCTGCAGACAGCTCCGCAGCACACACGCACTCCATAAGGGTTCCTGAAGGGTTCTTGCAGGGATCTAGGAAAACTATTACTGGTCAGGACATGCGGGGAGATCCCCTTGCTCTCGCTCTCTCTCTCTCTCTCTCTCGTATACATACACACAGTTTTTCATTACAAAAGTTTTATTATTATTATTTTTCAAAATCTTACTAGAGTCTAAACCTTACTGTTGACCTTATATACATGTAATGACTTAATATCTAATGCTGGAAGTGAATGCCATGTCTATATTTTACTAATAAGTGAGTATAAAAGGGAGAACAACATTCTAGGTTAGTTTAGTATCTGAAGATCAGCAGTTGATGACTTGCTGACCGACTCAAAATGACCAGAAAGAAACAACTTTCTTTAGAGACCCGTCAGTCCATTGTTGTGTTAAGGAAGAAGATACTCCATTAAAACAAGAACATTTCACTGTGACCCCAAACTTTTTAGTGGTAGTTGAGTGTAGCGGTAATATATATATATATATATATATATATATATATACACACTTTTGCATTCACATAACAGAAATTATCGTCAAGCAAAGCGTCTATGAAAGAGTCTATGATAATGTGTGTTCACCATATCATTACCAAACAGCACAAATGATATTAATCAGCATGATTGCTATGGTTAAAAATGTTCATTAAAAAAAACAATAAATAAATAATTAAATTAATTTACATATATCCATAATGCAGTGTTTGTCTCATGTAAATATATAAACAAATAACAGGCATGATTGCCCCTTAGATTAAGAATGACTACATGCATAACAAGCACTGCTGCTTCATTGAACAACACAGAATATATGATATAATTAGTAGTATTATATTTATATCTCTTGTATTTATTTGTTTGTACAATGTAATAAAAAATATGAATAAATAAATATATATGTGAACATCAGTGATATGTCCTAGTATTGTTTATGTAAAGTAGAAATAGAAATGCTTTTGATTTGCTCATACTTGCTGATACACATGCCACGTATGAATAGAGTATCAACTGTATGTATATATATATATATATATATATATATATATATATATATATATATGTGTGTGTGTGTGTGTGTGTGTGTGTGTGTGTGTGTGTGTGTGTGTGTATGTTCACCAGTAAGAACAGCAGATCTGATGAGAACAGATGTAAATAATCATACATACAATACAAAGTAACATGAATATCTTATTGTGAGAGAAGTAGATCATATCGTGAGCTCCAGTTTGAAGAACAAAGTTAGGTTCCAGATTTCTCCTGGACGCCCCAGACATTGTATGAATGTGTTCAGTTCCTTCAGCAGCAAATCTTGATTTATCTTAATGAAGTATTGAGCAGTCAAAGCAGGTATTAGATGAGAACTGTAAATAATACTGGGTTGTTTATAGAAGGAGAAGCTTGGAAAGGGTTACATAAACACACTGACATATGGGGAAAAAAATATATGTATATATTTGTATATACGGCAAGAGGATGTTGGTTTCCTGTCACTGAACTGTGTCTGGACTCTTTCAAAAAGGGACCTTTTGTTAGTTTCCTCCGCTCGCAGCTGAATGGAGGATCACTCATCTAAACAGAAGAATCCACAGCGTCTCTCCCGTCATACGGGCGCGGGGGGTTTCGCTGAATGCGGGCTAATGTCTGCTGACACTTCTAAGCAGCCGTAAAAAGCAAAGCCGGCACTCGTGAAATGGATCCTGAACAGGCCTGTTGACATAAGCATTAATAGAGCTGGAGGGCACTGCGGAGCGAAACAATAACCTCGGATAAAGAGGTGAGCGCTCACGCTCAGGAAATTTCTCATTTCCCTGTCGCCGTGCCGGGAGCCGTCCTTTCCAGCCTCATCATCATTATCATCATCATCATCCTCATCCAGGCCCTCATTACAGATGCAGGTACTGGCAGGCCATAGATTTGCTACGGTCGTGCTTATCAGGCCAGCAAACAAACTCCCTCGTATTCATGTTCTCCTGAAGATACCCGACGGCGGGCCACACAGGACCGGTCTCTTGTATTCATGTTCTCCTGAAGATACCCGACGCTGGGCCACGCCGGTCAGGTCCCTTGTATTCATGTTCTCCTGAAGATACCCGACGCTGGGCCACGCCGGTCCGGTCCCTTGTATTCAAGTTCTCCTGAAGATACCCGACGCCGAGCCACGCCGGTCCGGTCCCTTGTATTCATGTTCTCCTGAAGATACCCGACGCTGGGCCACGCCAGTCCGGTCCCTTGTATTCATGTTCTCCTGAAGATACCCGACGCCGGGCCACGCCCGTCCGGTCCCTCGTATTCATGTTCTCCTAAAGATACCCGATGCCGGGCCACGCCGGGCCGCTCTCTCGTATTCATGTTCTCCTGAAGGTACCCGACGCCGGGCCACACCAGGCCGCTCCCTTGTATTTATGTTCTCCTGAAGATACCCGACGCCGGGCCACACCGGGCCGCTCCCCTGTATTCATGTCCTCCTGAAGATACCCGACGCCGGGCCACACCGGGCCGCTCCCCTGTATTCATGTCCTCCTGAAGATACCCGACGCCGGGCCACACCAGGCCGCTCCCTTGTATTCATGTTCTCCTGAAGATACCCGACGCCGGGCCACACCGGGCCGCTCCCCTGTATTCATGTTCTCCTGAAGATACCCGACGCCACGCCACGCCGGGCCACTCCCTCGTATTCATGTACCAGATGCCGGGCCGCTCCGGATGGCTGCCGCTTTGCCACTGATAACCGGGAAGCTGCGATGTAGCTGCCGTGACATAACAGCGCACGCGGGCCAAGACAACTTTACGAGCCGAAGGCAGATAAACCTCGCTAAGTGCCCGGGTTCCTCCCATGTTCCGCCGAGCTAATCTTGTGTTAGCGCCCGACGGGGAGGGCTGAGTAATTAGCAATAAAACTAGCACTCCGATGGCTCTGGATCAATCAGCACTGGGCCGTTTGAAAGAAGGTTTAATGAGTGTGTGTGTGTGTGTGTAGAGGGGGTGGTTATGGGATTTTATGTCCAGAGGCAAAGTCTAAGAAATTCTGTCAGCTGATAAATAAAAACCAAACCCAAAGAACACAGAGGAGCACATCATCTTCTTCTAGGACCCTCTTGATGGTCTACGTGGGTTCATTAATGTCCCTGCGTCCACCGTGTTGTGGATAATGTATACACTAGCGTACGTCTGATCTGTGAAACTGCTATACAGTGCACTATATAATAAATATAAGTGCTGACTTGAGCACAATGGAAGCAAGTGCCCATCCACTTGTTCCTTATTTACATAATATACATACATAACAGATATAATAGACTTTCACACGGGTTCAGCATTGAGGTCTTCAAGAGCTTCTAAATCTTGAGTGCTCGATTCTCAAGTGTATATCTAGTAAAGAGCTGAAGGACTGAAGAACTAATGAATAGCCAAGTCTGCAAATCCAATCCAGGTTGATGATATTCCAACTGAAATACATTCCATTACCCTCCGTTTGCTGAGTCAAGACAAGGTTTATTATGGCTGCATAACTCGTCCCACAGTTTACCAACGAAATATCACCAGTTCCAGCTCAAGATTGTCTGGTCTGATTGTCTGATTCGGGCTTGTATACAGCTTTTTAATCGGATTCACAGATTCTGGATAAGAGCGGAATTTTCTCCCATAGAGATTGAATAGGATGGAAAAGTGAACACCAATTTACTAAACTTCTGCTCCACCGACAGACCCCGTTTCTCATAAGCTGACTCAGACCAGACCCCAGACCCCGACTGCAGTGTTGGTTTGACCTGCACTCGTCTGTTTGTCATTTTGTTCCACTCCTCTATTTTCTCCATAGAGTCCCATTCATAAACCTCATGGTTTCATTTAACTTACAGCCTCCAAACTGCATCTACACTTTTAAGTCAGATCACACTGATCCGCACTCCTCTACTCATCTTTATTCATCCCTCATTCCTTCCATAGGATCCCGTTCATTTTCAAACCCAAACATTATGGTTTCGTTCAACCTACAGACCTCAAACTGTCTGTACGCACTCGGGGCAGATCCCCAACCTCTAATCCACAGTGATACCCACCCGCACTCCTCTATTTGTCGTTTATGTGCAACCATCCTGCGTTTCCTTCAGAAAATGCACCTTCCTAGTTTATACATAAGCGCCTTTTACAGATGTTGACAGATGTTGTTACAAAGCAGCTGTACAGAAAATCCAGACCCCCCAAGAAACCTCGAGAGGAACCAGACCCGATCCTACTTTGGTCCACACCGGATAGCAAAACAAGTACGGGAGCAATGATAAAAATAAGATTTACAACTATGTGCTATGATTAAACATAAAGAAAAAGGAAGAAAACTGTTAAGAGTCCTATCAGAGCAGCAGTGACAACCAGCTCAGTGTTTTGTGAAGTAGGAGAAGGAAGGACTGATGAGTTTGTGAAGAGAGGAGAAGAAAACGTTGAGTTATCAATGTGGATTACTGATCTGATGATGTATATGTTGATAATGAGTTCCATTATTTAATGGCCATGAAAGGGCTGCTATAGTATTATGGGGCTCCCAAGTGCTGGTCCAGTTGTTGAGAAGTTTGTACCTGAGCAATGCTACAGTCCACCCATCGATTCCCAACTATACTCTTCATGTATACTCTCCATGAGAGTATAACTGGCCAAATTTCCTCCCATTTCCCCCATCTATTGGCCGATGATACTGAATTGGCTATGAGTGGTCTTCTCCAAATATGTTGAGCTGTTTAATAATGTTGTGGTAACAACGTACCCCCCTAGCTTGGCACCATCATCCAATGGGGAGCTCAGATTAGCAGGTGGAACTGAACAGAACAAAAGAGCTGTGGTGGAAATTAGCATGGAATCTGATTTGACAGTACAGAACGTGCTCTCCTCTTCTCCATTGGAAGTGTTTTGGGTTACAGCCCCCAACCCAGACAAATAATGGTGCCACAGCCAGACGCCTCATCAGCAAATACCACGTTGGGTGCTCTGCATGAACTCCAGCCCACCTCCCAGCCTGCCCCAATTCTCTCTGTCGCCGGTGGTCTCATTCTAACGCTGAGGAGACCCTGTTGAATGTGGAACCCGGGGCAGATGTTTCTCTCTTCACTCGGAGAAGAAGCTGAACATGAACAAGCATGCCGGGACTGCTGTCGAAAATATATGTGAATGCGTCATGTAATGCGTGAATGCCTTATGACTGTAATCCTGGGGGCCCAGAATAAGGTGACCCATTGGGTTTGAAGTTATAGGTAAGGAGGTAAAAGGTTCTTATCACATTGCATAAATGGCCCAGGAGGCTGAGCAAGAGAGAAGTCAGGCCCTGATCCAGGGAGGAATGATTCGGTCGACTACACCAACATGGGACGGGACGTATCTTCCTTTAACTGGATTTGGCCGAACCACAGCATGAGCGTATGTGCACGATCCGGCCAGCAGGCTGCCGCCTGGCAGTGTTAACCAATCTCTTCGCGATCCGCCAGTTTTCATTAAACCTCTCACCAAGCATTAGGGTCCCTGTGTGTGTAGACAGGAGGGTGGCGGTGGTCCCTTTAACTCAGGGTTAACAGAGCATTACCAAAGCAGGGTCTACGGTCCAAATGCCTTCATTCCCTTATTATAAAGCTCCATAGAAGACCACCAAGCCAAATATGTCTAATGACCTAATTGGAAGCCAACAGACATTGTAAAGAAACCTCCCATGAAAAGCTGGGAATAGTTAAGTCAATGCACTCTTAATTACACCATAAATTAATTTTTTTGATTGAAATAATTTGAGCATTTGTCCAAGCAATGATAGAAAATAGATGTGAAGGAAGGTTTTTCTGTCCCCAAAACAAGACTTCATACAAGTCTTCTAAACCCCAAATCACAGTAAGTCACCAAAAATGAATGGTCCTGCAGAATCTTCCCACTTGTTTCAATAACCTACAAGTTGAAGAACATGTAATTACACCCTGCCTCTGTCATCACAGCAGTTCCAGAGACTTCTAAGGCTTGAAGAACATCATACAAGCGCTTCATTAGGCTGGCCCGCAGAGGCTCATGGAATGCAGTTATCACGCAAGGCCCAAAAAGCAGACATCAATAGAACACTAAGAGCCTCGAAAACAACTGCAGGCCCCTGTTACAAGCGTTACTACTGTCAGCGCCGGTGGAGTCCGTGCCTGACGCCGGCCAGCATCCCGGCCAGCAGTGAAAATTTCGAGTGGGGAACTGACAATTGCGGCGCGTTTATCAACGCCTAGCATGGGCCCATCATCGATATTCTCCGCGGTGCTCCCCTCTCTCCTCTTTGATTTGCATTACAAAGGCTGGGATCAAAGGGCCTCAGTGTAGCCGGCCCGCAGCGAACATCCCTCTGTGCCGAGCTATTGTGTTGTTATGCGCCGCACATTCGACACAGCGCAACAGGCCTTTCCCGCCAGCGCGCCGGCGTCCTAGTCCAACCTTCGGCTGTCCGGAGGAGAAGCAGAGGGTGCAGCGCTTTAGCACCAGCGCACTGGCAAAAATCAAAGGAGAGGGTGGGGCATGCAGCGAGACCTGCATTGTGAGAAGTACGGAATATTTTCCAGGATGATCCTAAAAACAGAGAGCAGTCCTGGTTCAGGTAGACGCAACATTTACCACTTCGTTAGAAACCCAGAGCCCGTAGCTCCTGGCGTATAGTTAAATAATAATAATATATTTATATGTAGATCATCTACTGGTGCACACATTGCATTAGCCATCCTCATTTCCTTCATTAGTGACCAGTTTCTGATCACAGACCTGCTGTTGGCTGGGTATTTTTGGTGGTGTGCCATTCAACCTGGCGTCTGCAGTGATTCACTAGTAAGCTGAAGATGCTTGAAAGAAGATGATCTTCTTTATGGGAAAGAGAACTGAGGGAGAACTAGAGGGATTTTATCTCATTCTAAATTGTTGGCTAATTAATATTACATAACATATATGTGTAGTGTTTTCTTTTCCTCTGCTAAAACAACAGAATATTATGGTATAGTATAGTATAGTATAGTACAGTATAGTATAGTAATGTGAATATTAGATCTGAACCCCAGCAGCAGTGCCCTCCAAGCTGTAGACTGGGGTTCAGATCTAAACAAGACGTAGCTCTTGTAAACTGCTGTAACTTAATATTTTATCACCATATTATTGTATCTACACTGAGCTTTTTCATATTTTTTCTAAAGCATACAAACTATATACATATATACATTTTTGTTGATTTTGAGTTTTCTACATCATTTAAACAAACCAATGGTTGTTTACATTGTGTGAAAATGTCATGATGAATGGACCAATGGACTGGTTCCATTGACTTACATTGAAAGTAAAGTATGTTTTTGGTCTCTCCTGTAAAGTAGCAATTTTGGAGATTTTTTTTTTATTGGACAGCGACGATATATATATACTTTATATGCTTCTGAAAAATTAGGGAAAAAAAAAAAATAAATAAATAAATATATATATATATATATATATATATATTAGGGGTGTAAGAAAATATCAAAAATATCGAATATCGGGATATTATGTTTGGTGATACTGTATCGATTCTCAAAACACAGTATCGATACACAGATTACTGGCAGAGAGTGAATCATTGTGTGTTGTGTTTAAACCTTTGACCACTGGATGGCAGTGTTGTAATCCATTTTCAGCTCCACTCCAACACTAACACGCAGCACAAGAGCGCAATGCTATTGTAACCACTGGCAAACCTGTTCATACAGTGGTGTGTTTAATAGTAGGATTTGAAAAATCGCAGTATATCACTTTGCTTGCAGTATCGCAATATATTACGATATATTGAATCGTGACCGCTGTATCACGATACGTATCGTATTGTCAGGTTCTTGCCAATACACAGTCCTAATATATATATATATTGGAGTATAAATACACCCGAAAACAAACGAAGGGTTGAGACAGTAAAACTTTAATATAAATTTTCAGGAGATTTAGATAAATGAAGCATGATACTATATGGTATATACCATAAGCTTATTTATAATAAGCATTGAGGGTATTGACCCGTAACCTAATAAGAGGGTTAAACATGAAAGCATTAATTATAGTTATAGAGCATCCAAGCCTACTGTAAAGCCCTGCAGTATGTTCTATACACATACCTTCTCAGGGTCACTGCTGCGGCGAGAATGGACCACCGCTCAAACTCCATTCGATCAACAGAAGTCCTGTGTCCAGTGACGCATGGAGAAGCGTCCGGCTGACCAATCGCAGGGTTTAATTGTATACCTACGCGCTGCAGCTATAAGGTAGGTGAGCGGGCAGTAAAGCTGGCGGTGATGGTATATCACTCCTAACGTTTTCATTACGCCCCGCTCAGAGAAGGAGGCGCGCGCTGGCAGCGCTGCTTAAAAATTGAACAGATCCGCTTGACTATTATGAGCCGGCCGACCTGAAGGAAGCAGAGCGCTCGCGTCTTCATGTTCATTTCATCTCAGACACGCAAGGCTGCTCCCTTCAGCGGCGAGTTCACCGAGTGCACTGCGGTGTGAACATAACCGCCGAGCTCCCCGAGGCCGTTTTGAATCCATATCTATAACTGGCATGCGTCCCATCGCCGGTGGGTCCTGATGTGGAAGTCGGCGTGAAAACCGGGAAGGTACGGGTATCAAGAGCGGAGAAAAGCACCTAGACGTTGCAGAGACCCATAACCGAGCCCCCCCCCACCACCCTGCCCCGAGATGCTTTTAGTCATATTTGACCCTGCCGGCTAGCATGATTAGCGTGCGGGGTAACTGAGAAGGGTGAGTCATGCTTTTTTGGACAGCGATGCTACGCTAGTCCGCCGTTCTCTCAGCAGGTGGCTTTAGTTTCATCTCCCCCCTCAGCGAGGAAACGAGAGCCAGGGCCAAGGGCAAAAGTAAAATCTTGAGATTTGAGATGGGGGGCGTATTTAGGCTCGCTCGGTCTGGGGGGATGACGTTGTGCCTCCTTCCTGTGATCTCCACTCACTGTCCACTGTATCACCTCCACTAACCATACAGGAGCTCCACTTACAGACTGTAGTTCATCTGATTCTCTGTATACTTTATTAATCTGTTCTTTAATAACCAGGACCACCACAGGACCACCACAGAGCAGATACTATTAGGGAGGTGGGTCATTCTCAGCACTGCAGTGACACTGACCTGGTGGTGGTGTGTTAGTAGTGTGTGCTGTGCTGGTGTGAGTGGATCAGTGTTGAAACGCCTCAGTGTCACTGCTGGACTGAGAATTGTCCACCAACCAAAACTATCCAGACAGCAGTGTCCTGTGGGCGGCGTCCTGTGTCCACTGATGAAGAACTAGAGGAACACAAACTGTGCAGCAGCAGATGAGCTACTGTCTCTGACTTTACATCTACAAGGTGGACCAGCAAGTAGTAGGAGTGTCTAATAGAGTGGACAGTGAGTGGACACAGTGTTCAAACACCACCTCCCAAATATTACCTGTTCTGTGGTGGTCCTGAGGGGGTCCTGGTCATTAAAGAACAGGGTAATAAAGTATACAGAGAATCAGATGAACTACAGTCTGTAAGTGTAGCTCCTGTATGGTCAGTGGAGCTGATACAGTGGACAGTGAGTGTAGATACAAGGAGGTGGTGTTAATACAGATACATCATGCAAACACTGGGGAGCGACCAATCCAATGTCTACTGTAGCCACTGAGCTACCGCCTAATAAACACAACCAAGCCAGAGTTGGTGTAACTCTTACCTCGGTCATTGAAAAGAAAGCAGGAACTCTATCTTTATTCAGTACTGAATGGATAGAAGCCAAAGAAAAGAAGCATAGGGTTTCTGTTATTTGAGTAATGCACTCTCTCCATTGTAATAAGGACAGCTAGCACAGTTATATGGCCGCTCTAAGATATTTGGCTTCTTAGGCAGTAACGTTAGATACCTGGCCTAACAAACAAACAAACAAACAAACGAAACCGTTTCAAGCGAAATCCCCCCAACCCACCAACCCACCCACCCCCGAAGCATTTATGGTCTTCCAAAAGTTCCTACCACCTTTGAGACACAGTAGCCAGTTGGTTTTCTAGTCTCCGAGACCTCACTATAGCGACAACCACAGCTCCACTGCAGGATGCTAGCAGGCACCTCTACGACGTCCTGCATCCCTGCACGTTCAGAACGGAGCGGGCGGAAAATGTAAGGAAGAAAGTAAACACCAGCCGGACGTTTACAAACCCATCTGCGGCGGCACACACAGGAATAAAGACGTGCATATATGCACAGGCTGATATAAAGCTGGGCCTGCGAGCATCTATCACAGGCCCGCTCCCATAGGTAATTCCAGCAACACATCCCGAAATAACTCACGACCCATTTAAGCTCCCGCCTGCTAAAACAAAGACAAAGCTCCTTATGCTGCAAGAAACTGGAGAGGGGGGGAAAGCGTCCGCCAGCCACACTGAGGAAGAGAATTAGTTAAATAAACGGACGCAGCTTAAACTGTGCTTGCCACCATGGTGTTTGAATCCCGGTCCGCGGCCGAGGAAGAACAGCAGTGAAGTTCTTCCAAAGCAAGCAACAATGACTAGAACTGTAGAAGGAAGTGTGTGCGGTAATAATCTAACTTTACACTTCACTGAAAAGGTACTTGGTGGCACGGTGGTGTAGTGATTCGTATGGTGGTGTAGTAGTTAGTATGGTGGTGTAGTGGTTAGTACGGTGGTGTAGTGGTCAGTATGGTGGTGTAGTGGTTAGTATGGTGGTGTAGTGGTCAGTATGGTGGTGTAGTGGTCAGTATGGTGGTGTAGTGGTTAGTATAGTGGTGTAGTGGTTAGTATGGTGGTGTAGTGGTTAGTATGGTGGTGTAGTGATTCGTATGGTGGTGTAGTAGTTAGTATGGTGGTGTAGTGGTTAGTACGGTGGTGTAGTGGTTAGTACGGTGGTGTAGTGGTTAGTATGGTGGTGTAGTGATTCGTATGGTGGTGTAGTAGTTAGTATGGTGGTGTAGTGGTTAGTACGGTGGTGTAGTAGTTAGTATGGTGGTGTAGTGGTTAGTACGGTGGTGTAGTGGTTAGTACGGTGGTGTAGTAGTTGGTACGGTGGTGTAGTGGTTATTATGGTGGTGTAGTGGTTAGTATGGTGGTGTAGTGTTTAGTATGGTGGTGTAGTGGTTAGTACGGTGGTGTAGTGATTCGTATGGTGGTGTAGTGGTTAGTATGGTGGTGTAGTGGTTAGTACGGTGGTGTAGTGATTCGTATGGTGGTGTAGTGATACGTATGGTGGTGTAGTGGTTAGTATGGTGGTGTAGTGGTTAGTACGGTGGTGTAGTGATTCGTATGGTGGTGTAGTAGTTAGTATGGTGGTGTAGTGGTCAGTATGGTGGTGTAGTGGTTAGTACGGTGGTGTAGTGGTTAGTAAGGTGGTGTAGTGGTTAGTATGGTGGTGTAGTGGTTAGTACGGTGGTGTAGTGGTTAGTATGGTGGTGTAGTGGTTAGTATGGTGGTGTAGTGGTTAGTACGGTGGTGTAGTGGTTAGTACGGTGGTGTAGTGGTTAGTATGGTGGTGTAGTGGTTAGTATGGTGGTGTAGTGGTTAGTTTGGTGGTGTAGTGTTTAGTACGGTGGTGTAGTGGTTAGTATGGTGGTGTAGTGGTTAGTATGGTGGTGTAGTGTTTAGTACGGTGGTGTAGTGTTTAGTACGGTGGTGTAGTGGTTAGTATGGTGGTGTAGTGGTTAGTATGGTGGTGTAGTGGTTAGTAGGGTGGTGTAGTGGTTAGTTTGGTGGTGTAGTGGTTAGTATGGTGGTGTACGGTGGTCTAAACTGCCTGTAGGTGTGAGTGTGTGTTGACCATGCAAAGGACTGGCGACCTGTCCATGGTGTACCCCGCCTTCGTCCAAAGACGCTGGGATTGGCTCCAGCGCCCCCATGACCCTGACTGGCGGGAAAAAGTGGAATCTCCTCTGTCCTTAACTTGTTCTGAAGATGATATGAAATCTATGAGCTCCAAATGAAACATGTTCAGCCCGCAGTGAGTCGCACGGCACTGATTCAGCGCTCGATTATTTCGCTCAATTATTAACCCCTGCAGGCTTATTACTCTGTAAGCACCATGAATTATTCAGAGAGCAGGCTGGAAGTCTGGAACCGCCCACAGTTCCTTTGAGTTAATGGAATAACTACACTAACGGGACTAACAGTGACTGGAAGCTGGTAGAAACCAACAGGCAGCCAGTTGTATAATTAAGGCTGCATGCTTTCATTTACTGTGAGCAACAGTGGCTTTTATGTCGACTGATCTGTTCGGGTAAATGAGTAAAAAAAACAGTCCCTATCCTTCTGGACCTCCACTGAGCAGCGTCCAAGCAAGCAAGCCATCCAGCCCGAATAAGGGAACCTTCGTGTGGCTGCTGGACATGCATTGGGACTTGCTATTGTATGGAATAATAGCACTGAAGCAAGTGGCGCTGGGACGGGGTACCATAGAGAGAGGTCAGGCTGTACAGGACGGGCCACTCAGACTTGGCATTCGGGCATGTCCAGGTTCGGGACGAGGAGCAGCGCTGGGGGTCAGCCAGGCCACGCGGAACGCAGGGAATGAGAACTTGGAGCATATGGAAATACAGCTGGGTTTGCATATATGCCACGGCTGAGCACACATACACACACTCCCTCGCACAGCGGCACAGAGAAGAAGGAGAAGTGCTGATCTAAGAACTTCTAGCGCACACACATACGTACACACTGCCAGCCTCGCTCCGTCTGCTCGGCTCTCAAATGTAACATTCTACAAACGGTTTAAGCTCAAAACCTGCGGCAAAAAAAAAAGAAAGAAGGACCGGGCCGGGGTCAAGTTCCAATAAACACTACACACTGTCACTCTGAGAAAGCGATTGCCTCGAGTGACCGGTGACTTGCAGAGAAGATGAATGCAGGGAAGACCACGATTCTGTGTTTGCTAAGCCAACGTTGCCCTTCATTGTCTCCTTCAAGGTCTACTGGAACGCAGTCCGTGGAAGCATCACGAGGCTTACGATTCACCGTTCCCAATGACAGCGGACAGAATGACACCAAAACAAATAAAAGCCTGTGGATAGCTCCAGAGGAGGGCCGTTCCTAGGCAACATGTGTCCTAGGTGATCCCATCGCCAAAGGCATGTCAATGAGCAAGGTTGTTGGTTCCGTCCCCTGAACCGACAGGACTTGACTGAAGTGCCTTGAGCAAGGTACCTAACTCCCAACTGCTGGTATAACTACCTAACCCCACTCCGGGCAAGTGTGCTCACTGCCCCCTAGAGTGTGTGCGTTCATTAGTTTGGGTGTTTCTCTGCCAAGATAGATTCAATATAGCTTCAGAGGAGTTCCTAGGCAACACGTGTCTTAGGTGATCCCATCGCCGAGGCAAGTTCATCTGAACAAGACAAGACTTTACGTCCTTGTTTCGTTGGCCTTCAAAGCGTTGCAAACTATTGATCTTCAAAGATCATTCCACACATGATGCTGCATTAGAATCATACTACGTACTAATTACGGGTCAGGTCAGTGTTATAAATGTCAGTAGTCACAATCAGCCCGTCATCAAACGCATTAGTAACAAGTTACCGCAACAAATTTGTCATCGCATTGTTATTACATTGCTCTAACATCATCAAAGGCTCGGCAGCTTTTCCTCCTCAGCAGCATCGGCCCAGACCCGAAACCTTCTCGGGAGGTTTTAAATTTCCACTTAAATGCTGTCAAACCCATCACAGAGCCATATGCGTGAGCTTCTGCAGCTCTGATAATCAAAGACTTGAGCGCGAGTCCATGTGCCACACGGCGCTCATACATAAAGATTCCCTTCTCCTCCCTTCCCTCCTCCACTTGACTCATTCCTCTCGCTTCCCCGTCGCCCGCGCAGGAGCGACTTCAGAGGAGCGAGCGCCGCGTGTCTCCGTTTCATCAAACGCTAACCTTTTCATCACCCCACCAGCACAGCAGCCATCGCGGGTAATCATCTCGGGCCGCCTCTGATTAACGATCTTAGACGCCAGAGTGGTCGCTGTGGATGCACCTAATTGGATTGCTTCAGGTCAGAAGGAGAGCTGTTCCACACTGACCCTGACACACTTGCTTCCAGAACGGAGGTGAAAGGATTATGCTCATTGTTATGTTAAGGGCCTGATGCGGAGCCAGGCCTTGTCTGCCGCAGCTCATGTGGAAGAGCTTTTGAAGTTCCTGTGCTTCCTGACTCGCCCAGAGAGAGGACATGACAGGTTTCGTGGTCTTCATCGGAAACTCTAGCAATTCGTCTAGGTTTCTTGTGATGAAGTCATTTCAGTGGAAAGAATGTTTGCAATACTTTTTAACTGGTGGGGCAGTCACAGGCCCTATGTGGGGAGTTTAGAGAACGAGATTTGTAAATGCAAGGCTGTTGGTTCCGTCCCCTGAACCGACAGGGCTTGACTGACGTGCCTTAAGCAAGGTACCTAACTCCCAACTGCTGGTATAACGACCTATAACGACCTAACCCCACTCCGGGCAAGTGCGCTCACTGCCCCCTAGAGTGTGTGTGTTCATTAGTTTGGGTGTTTTACTGCCAAGATAGATTCAATATAGCAAATAGTTCTAAATTCTAACGCTACATGCTAGAATGAATTAACCAGCACAGGGATCAGGAGATTATAATTTAGATTCTTGGAGATGCCACAGCCATCCAATGCTTGACTCCAACCAGCCTCACTCTTTCTAGGTAGGTTAGGCTAGATCTCCAGCCATTGCCGTGTGATGCCAGCTAGTGGGGGCATCTGTTAGTAACAGAATTGGCAGTTAGAGTTGTCCTACTCTGAGCGTTAGCAGAATTTTGCAAATATGCAGTGACTGGCTTCATATGTCTCATATTAGTCATAACCTTCCCAGCTTGGTAGCATTGTGTTGGAAAAGACCAACCTAGTGGGTGTTACCCACCATGACTATACTGGGAGTAAATTGGGTAAATAACTCCCACCCAACAGCAGGAATGTGGTGGTTCCCAACTTTGGCTCTTGAGTGTTTGCGTTTCTGCATCCAGAGTTGGCAGTTTTTCTGCTTTAGCATGGCCATTGCAAATCAAGGAGGGCTTCTTACCCACCTAAGCTCCAAGCCTTGCAAGAAGTTCCTCTCTTAATTATAGATTCTTCCTTAAAGTAGTTCCTAGAGGACGGTGCTCCTATTCCAGGCTTAGCAATCAAACCATAAGAAACGAAGCCTCAATCTTAAAATAAAGTCCTCAGCATGTTTTGCTAAAATGCTTTTTGTGATCTCTTTGCTTCTCTCTTTTTCACACCTGAAAGTCACCTGCAAAAAACAGCCAGCCAAAAGCGGCATGAGCCGCAGCACTCACTTCCACACATACACACACTGAGCCAGAGGGCGCAGAGACAGACAGGAAAAGATTCCAGTCTGGGCTCTAATTATAGCCGCCCATTAATTAAAGATATTCCACCTCATATAAGAATCCCTCTGTTGAGCGAACCTTCTCTATGCAGAAACCTCCCAGTCTCAGCCACGACTACATTGCGGGAGTGCGTTAACTAACGAGAGCGAGCGATTCGTTTCTTGGTCATTTTCAATTACGGCCCGGTTGTCAGATGTAATCAGATTGCTGATTTTTATCAAATGCAGAGAGATCACTTCGGCTCCATTACAGGGAGCGTTATCAGGAAATCTGTCATCACTCTTTGTGACAAATGACTTGATCTCTAGAGCAGTTCATATCAGGCATGCACGGTTACAGGGAGGCCTAGCTGGTGAATCAATTTTGCTGGCATGCAAAATTTAGAATAATTTATTATGTTTAGCTTGTTGTGTGATGTCACCACTTTCCGCACCGGACATTGTCATTTAGTAACGTTCCAGAAATAGGGGTTGTCACATACTTCTTGTCCTGTCTGTCTCTGCCTTTGTTAACATAGTCTTTTCCATGTGCTTCTGTTCGTTTTGGTTTCCTAACTCTTCTTTGTCTCCACCCTCTTGACACGCCCTTTCAGCTGTTCCTGGTTGGTGCTCCTCCCTGTCCCAGGTGTTTCTTACCTGCTTATACCCCGCTGTTTCTCCCTGTCCTGGTCTGGCATTGTGAAAATGTGATTATGTGAAAGGAAAGACTGGTATTCTACGGCTCATGTATCACGTAAATTTGCTTAGAATTTTATATTCATGCTCAGATCATGGACTCCTTAAGCACCTTAAACATTGGCTTAAATCAACGGAACTTGCCCCTGTATTCACCTTTCCCACCTGATGTGGACCTCAAATTGAGTGAGAAAGTCTCAAGAAAAACTTGTTAAGAGCATGGACTGTTAAAAGTGTTTTGTTGTTTCAACCTAACAAATGATTACATGGGGTAACAAGCAATTGAACCAGTTTTGCTCAACTCAACTCAACTCAATAATAATCATTTGTTCAAAGTATTTTCTTGACCAAAACTAGTTCAATTGCTTAAGAAAGAACCCCCTGAAATGAACAAACGCTCAAAAGAAAAGCTTCCTTGAGAACCTAAAGAAGAAACACTGAAATGAACCTAGACTCAAAAGGAGATACTCCGTAGGAGCCTGAGGAAGAAAGGAAGCTGGACTCCCATCTTCCTCTGGGCTGAACAAGGTAATTAAATTAGGAAACAAGTAGGACAGGTTTACAAGTAAGATTAAACCAAGGTTCTGGGGCCAGACAGAGAAATCTAGGATGTAGGAGATCCAGGTCCAATGGTAAAATCTGAAAGATCTGAAGATCTTCAAATCTGGACCTTGAATCCAGTTTCCAGTCCTTGATTTTGTAATTACTGTTAGCTGTGAACAGTAGTTGGGCAATGAGTTACATAAACAGCTGAGTTAATGACCAGTGATTAGAAAATCGAGGACTGGAGATTGGAATCTGGGTCCAGTTTTGAATTCATCTGATCCAGAGAATCTACTGATCATATGCGGGATGTTATGAAGGTGGTAGACAAGAAGTTACCTCTGCAGGTAAGGCAAGATTAAAACTTCCCAGAGTATATTTTGCTCAGAGCTCAGGTTTACATTAGTATGGAAAGAGTATGAGAGGTAAAGCCTGCGAGGAGGAATACATCTTGGTGAGATACGGTGGTGTAACAATGCCGCATCACCCAGAGACCAAATTTGAACAGCTGGTAAAGTGTTAAGTGTAAAGTGAACGCTCTCTGAAATTAAAAAGTCCAGCTTTTGGAACGGTTGCCATGGGAAACAAGGGCAGTCGGAGGACAATACATCTCATTCTCGTCTCTGACCCGACCGAACACACCGCATATGCAGCACATTAAATATGGTCACTATGTCCACCAGGATTTGGACCATTTACTAACGCAGGGGGCACGACTGGGCCTGTCATCTCTGAAAACCTCTTTGTGGCTACTAGCAAACACTAACGGCACCAGAATGACTTCAAGTTGACTTGATTTATTATCAGCGTCATAAGCACAGTCTTTTGAACCTCCCCTTTAAGATTTCATGGTCGAGGTATCTTGGGAGAGGAGCTGGTTCTGCTCACGCAAGGCTTCCGCTGTGTTATAGGCAGCTGTGGCCCCTGGAGGGTTACATAACATATAACGTAGCGGTGGCCTGCAGTTATGGCAATGTGCCTGCTCAGTTGTATAGAGCTCTGTAAGGAAGAAAGCCCGGGCTCAGGCCTGGCATCTAGATAAGGCTTGGTTTTGCAGGGTCTAAAGCTGGAGCCCATATTCGAGCAATCTAGAAAGACAGAGGGGTTACAAGCAGCTAATCTTACAGTCGTTATGTCTCATTGCGAAGCTTGAAAGTGGCGTGGGCCAGGTTGGGAAGGACTGCGGAGGAGAATATGCAGGCTCGGCACTTTCACTGCCTGTTTTCTGTCAGTTGCCATCATCAACACTGAGCTATGAAATCTCTACATCAACACCAGTCTGTTTCAATCAGAGACGACAAAGCTCCGCAGTCGGGTGTCTTTGAGCGTTGATCGTTGATCTAATTTCTGATCATGCATGATCTTTTAGGCCACAACAATCATATCTGAACATCTCCTTTTCTTGGGATGGCATTCACATGCTAACATGGCTATGTCCATGAAGAACCATTAAGGTATGAATTGTGGATCACGTCCTGTCATTAAAGCCTGAGAACCCATGGACTTAATCTAGGGTTCTCAGACCTGGAGTGAGTCTAAGCCTTCAACAAATAAGACCTTTAATGGTGAATAACCATATTCGCTAATAGCTAAACACAGATAAAGACCATGATGACATTTAGACCGTAATGTTCGGTCCAGCCAGCAGTTTGTAGGAACTACGGTCCAGTTTTTAAGAGGAAAGTCACCATTTTTTTAGATGTCAGGAAAATTGGTGCACCATTGAAAAACAATCAGTTAGTCTTCAGAGTTTGTATATGTAACATTAAATAAGTAGTGCTAAGTAGGGGTGTGCCATATCATATCGTACACAATAATATCGCCAACATTTTTGAATATCGTGAACGATATTATACCCTGAAATATCACCCATATCACCTGAATTATCACATCAGGTACTACTTTTTACTGTTTTTAGAAAAGAAAATTTCACACTTTTCTCATTTCCCATTATATATCTACTACAGACAGATTTTATCTCCAGTATCATTCACTTTACTTCAGTCCTGGATATATGGAGATAATTAGAGTGCATTATTTAGTATTGTGACATTCTGGATCATTGACTTCTGTTACAATCGGATGAAAATTCTTGTATTTTTTAATATCTCAGTTAGGGGTGTGCCATATCATATCATATGCAATAATATAATTAAATTTTCATTTTGTTGCAGTAGTGAATTCTTGAAATATTTTTTTTCATTCAATGTTTTGTCATATCGCCAAGAGTATCATTATCACAAAAATACCATAAAATATCGTGATATTATTGTAGGGCCATATCGCACACCCCTAGTGCTAAATCTGAAAACTGTCTCGGTTCCGGGTTCTCCACCTGCCTCCACCCAATCTACAAACTACACCTTCCATAATGCACCTCTTCAAGACATCCTAGCCACATGCTCTCCATCTCTTCAGAGTTCTGATTCCCAAAACCCGTTTGTATTGTTGTGCATGGTCTCAGCTTTTTTCTAATTTCGAATTCTTCCTTTATACCTGGTTGCTGGTTTGTTTGTTCTCTTTGGTTTTCCACTTGTTGGCCTTTTACTCTGGTTGGTTTTGGCTATATCTCTTATGGCTGCTCTGGTATTTATACTCTGGTTAATGGCTATCTTTGTTAATCTTCCTTTACTGCTTGTAAACAAAACCACTTCCTTCTATATGTGGAGAAATATCGGCTGATCGCCGATCACATAACCCTAACCCTAACCCTAACCAATACCGATGCATAGCCGATCGATCCTTCCATCTCTAATGAAAACAGCACAACATCAACCATAATTTAATCACCATTGAAACTATTGTTAAACAGTGTCTGTGTAATTGTAACCATGGCAGTAATAACATTCTGAGAGTTCGCTTTTTAGAGGTACTAAACTCTGGTTCCCATCACGACTACTATGACCAATGCCTGACACTGGACGTTTTACATGTCCAGTACTTTTAGTTAGGCAACACAGTTGTACCAAAATCTATTACACTTCTTTTTTTTTTGTTTTGTTTTTAAACATTACACCATAAACATGTACAGGTTCCTGATTAAAAACTGTCGTACCCTTAAGGTACCGTAATGCAGAGTACCTTTGTTTGTAAAGTCTAATGATTTGAGGCCTACACCTTGAAAAACCAGTGGAATTCCTGCTTACCATCCCAAAAGTCTGTCTTCATGCGATGGGTAAAAGTGGCCCGAATCCAATCTTCTCAGCAAACATCGTGACTAACATCTGAGATTAGCCTCAACATATCAGCTCCTAAACTATCCTGCATGTGCAAACCAAACGTGATTCACATGGAATGTCTATCCAGAGGTGAACCATCACGGCGGCCAATGGATGTTCGCCAAGTTCTAATGTCTGAGGGCTGGGTTTATCACCCAGAATGCATTCCAACTGGCTGTTATAGGGCACCGTACTCTTTCTTTAGCGTCCTTGGTCCTTTCAGACTTTTCTTTGACTTTGCAGCCTTGTTCTCCTGAGGAGGAGTTGGACCGCCAAAGTCACATGAATTACAACCATTGCCTTGTATGGGTCATGTGTATGGAATCTCAGTACCACATGTGAATGGGTCCCAAACTTTCAGTATTAATGTGTTTAGCCGTTTACACTAAACATATGTGAGTCACATCTGGGCAACTTGTACCTCCTGTATGAACACAGCCTGCAGGAGATGTTCTGATCTGAGATCTGTAGCCTTTCTTCGGGAAGATTGATAAATGTGGGCCCTGTTCTTCGGAGCAGTTGCACACACAAAGCTGCTGCGCTAGCCCTGGGCTAATCACTGCGAACACTGGGAGAGTCATTACCAGATCAGTTACAGGGGCTGTTCAATATTGTAGCCAGTGGGCAAACGAGGGAGAGGCGGGCCGAATAGGAAAAGCCAGACGAGGGCAGAAAAGTAATGTTTATGGCTGGACGATATGGGAAAAAATCTTATCACGATAAAGTTTGTCATATCAGTCGATATCGATATATATCACGATATAAATCAAATCGTGTGAGAAGTGAGAAGTGAAGATATCACAATGTAAAAAAACACACACACATACATATATATATATATATATATCACTCGAACTCCTACAGTATACATATTTATCTTTATCAATTACGAAATTATGTCGATAAGGATAATGTGCGTCGATGCATCGCTAAAGAGGCCGCGACTACAGAAAGTATGGATTTATCCGTAGCGCGAGCTGCAGCTACAAACAATCACTCGCGTACAAGTTGTGTTAGTGTTTCACACAGAAACGCTCTCTCAGTGGAGATGATCACAACAGTAGAACTGACCCGAGCACTTGAAGCTCAAACATCCCGTAGAGCTTCCTCAACACAGCAGCAGGACAGCACCTGTTTACCTGTTTATCTTATCTTATAGATTATTTATAGATTATTAACACGTGTATCATGTTTCTTTCAGTAGTAGTTTAACGTTTTCTGTTATTTTCTCTTATTTTATTCTCTCTGCTCGACTGAGACGCCTGCAGTAACCAGGGTACTAGCACGTCTACACTCTGTACTGTGAGCTTCAACCAAACATGAAATGTCTGGAACTCTAGTTCAGCCACCTGATTGGTTTGGGGCGGCGCTATTCTCATTCTTACTGGCTGTTCGTGTTGTCTCTCAAAACATGCACGGAACTTAATTCTATCGACTTTCTATCGACTACGTCTTACAGTTCTTTCGAGGGAACGCTATTTCGCGATAATTATCGTTATCGTTTTATCGTCCAGCCCTAGTAATGTTGAGATTACTTGGTTAAAAGAAGAACCACGTTCTATAAGCACCGTGTTGTGTCTCAGCGTACTTGCTTTCGGCAGGTATTCGATCATAGCATGTTTTATTCACGGAGCTGACGTACACATTCAAATCAAGCAAACATCAGCGCACTGTGAGAATCCATCCGCGGCTCCGAAATGTTTGGCGATCGCTGGCACGGGGCGCTCACCAACCTACGGACCAATAAGGCCAGGGATGGATGAAGGCAGGTCATTAGCTCCAGCTTCAGGTTGCGAGACCTTCCTCTGCTCTGCATCCTCGCTGCCGGTGGACGGTGTCATTGAGTTCATGGCGCAGCAGGGCCCGAGCTCCCGTCCACAATTCCCCGCCCCCCCTTAGAGCAGCGTCTTCTAAAAACCTCTCACACGTCTGCACGAGCGCAGCACCGATGCAGCCGCATCTCCAGAGCCGAAAATATCCAGACAGTTTGAAATGGATGCAGCGAGAACAAAAGATGTTTCAAGTTTCCCCTCAAGTGCCAGAAATAGACGCCGAGAGACAAAAGCGGCCCCAAAATAGTCCGGCGCATCGTCCCAGGAGCTCCTGAGCAAGGCCTACAAGGGGGAGTAGGGGGTTGGTGGGCGGTCGGGGGGCTCAGATGGGATACAGAAGGAGAGCACTATTTTCTGTCCCGATATCACACGTCCTAACCTTCTGCACACGACCAGACATGTCACACCGGCTGTCACTTCAAGGTGAGGCTTTTTTTATTTTCGGGCTCACAGTTGCGACTGTGACTGAGTGGCTTTTGATGTCTGGTGAAACGAAGCGCACACCCTGAGAGCTGCGTGCGGGAAGACGTTTATTTATATATTTAGCGCTAACTAGCATCAAAATCATTGGTGGAAACTTGTGACCCATATTTTTTTCGCTGTTGTCGTTGTTGCATCTGCCAAAACGACTAATAATATCACCGTCGTAACATCGCCGGCGTGACCCGTACGCCTGCCGTGTTTGTGGAATTTCATGAAATGTAATTTACTCGTCATCCGCAGCTCAATAGCGAGACGTGGGGTTTGCCATACGGCTGGAATCGATAAACAAATGGGTCTGTGTTCTTGCGCTGAAGTCAATAAAACAATCATAGATCCATCCTCGGGCAAAAGTGACCACAACACAATCAGTCATGTTGCGTATCTGAAGACTTGAAATGGAATTTTTGAGATTTGTTGGTACAACCTAAAAAAATTCATTCAAGTGTTTGGAGCCAATCCCAGCGTCATTGGGCGAAGGCACAATGGACAGGTCACCAGGACCGGGAATCCAACCCAGATCATCTTTCTGTGAGGAGACCACTACACCACCATACTGACCACTACACCACCATACTGACCACTACACCACCATACTGACCACTACACCACCATACTAACCACTACACCAACATACTAACCACTACACCACCATACTAACCACTACACCACCATACTAACTACTACACCACCATACTAACCACTACACCACCGTACTGACCACTACACCACCATACTGACCACTACACCACCATACTAACCACTACACCACCGTACTAACCACTACACCACCGTACTAACCACTACACCACCGTACTAACCACTACACCACCATACTAACCACTACACCACCGTACTAACCACTACACCACCGTACTAACAACTACACCACCATACTAACCACTACACCACCATACTAACCACTACACCACCATACTAACCACTACACCACCGTACTAACCACTACACCACCATACTAACCATTACACCACCGTACTAACCAATACACCACCATACTGACCACTACACCACCTTAATAACCACTACACCACCGTACTAACACTACACCACCATATTAACCACTACACCACCGTACTAACCAATACACCACCATACTAACCACTACACCACCATACTAACCACTACACCACCGTACTAACCACTACACCACCATACTAACCACTACACCACCATACTAACCACTACACCACCGTACTAACCACTACACCACCATACTAACCATTACACCACCGTACTAACCAATACACCACCATACTGACCACTACACCACCATAATAACCACTACACCACCGTACTAACCACTACACCACCGTACTAACCACTACACCACCATACTAACCACTACACCACCTTACTAACCATTACACCGCCATACTAACCACTACACCGCCGTACTAACCACTACACCGCCGTACTAACCACTACACCACCGTACTAACCACTACACCACCGTACTAACCACTGCACCACCTTACTAACCACTACACCACCATACTAACTACTACACCACCATACTAACCACTACACCACCGTACTAACCACTACACCATCGTACCAACCACTACACCACCGTACTAACCACTACACCACCATACTAACCACTACACCACCTTACTAACCATTACACCGCCATACTAACCACTACACCACCGTACTAACCACTACACCACCTTACTAACCACTACACCACCATACTAACCACTACACCATCGTACCAACCACTACACCACCGTACTAACCACTACACCACCATACTAACCACTACACCACCTTACTAACCATTACAACCGCCATACTAACCACTACACCACCGTACTAACCACTACACCACCTTACTAACCACTACACCACCGTACTAACAACTACACCACCTTACTAAAGATTACACCACCGTACTAACCACTACACCACTATACTAACCACTACACCACCGTACTAACCACTACACCACCATACTAACCACTACACCACCATACTAACCACTACACCACCTTACTAAAGATTACACCACTGTACTAACCACTACACCACTGTACTAACCACTACACCACCGTACTAACCACTACACCACCATACTAACCACTACACCACCTTACTAACCACTACACCACCTTACTAAAGATTACACCACTGTACTAACCACTACACCACTGTACTAACCACTACACCACCGTACTAACCACTACACCACCGTACTAACCACTACACCACCTTACTAACCACTACACCACCTTACTAACCATTACACCGCCATACTAACCACTACACCGCCGTACTAACCACTACACCGCCGTACTAACCACTACACCACCGTACTAACCACTACACCACCATACTGACCACTACACCACCATACTAACCACTACACCACCGTACTAACCACTACACCACCATACTAACCACTACACCACCATACTAACCACTACACCACCATACTAACCACTACACCACCGTACTAACCACTACACCACCATACTAACTACTAGACCACCTTACTAACCACTACACCACCATACTAACCACTACACCACCGTACTAACCACTACACCACCGTACTGACCACTACATCACCATACTAACGACTACACCACCATACTAACCACTACACCACCATACTAACCACTACACCACCATACTAACCACTACACCACCGTACTAACCACTACACCACCATACTAACTACTAGACCACCTTACTAACCACTACACCACCATACTAACCACTACACCACCTTACTAACCATTACACCGCCATACTAACCACTACACCGCCGTACTAACCACTACACCGCCGTACTAACCACTACACCACCGTACTAACCACTACACCACCATACTGACCACTACACCACCATACTAACCACTACACCACCGTACTAACCACTACACCACCATACTAACCACTACACCACCATACTAACCACTACACCACCATACTAACCACTACACCACCGTACTAACCACTACACCACCATACTAACCACTACACCAACATACTAACCACTACACCACCATACTAACCACTACACCACCATACTAACTACTACACCACCATACTAACCACTACACCACCGTACTGACCACTACACCACCATACTGACCACTACACCACCATACTAACCACTACACCACCGTACTAACCACTACACCACCGTACTAACCACTACACCACCGTACTAACCACTACACCACCATACTAACCACTACACCACCGTACTAACCACTACACCACCGTACTAACAACTACACCACCATACTAACCACTACACCACCATACTAACCACTACACCACCATACTAACCACTACACCACCGTACTAACCACTACACCACCATACTAACCATTACACCACCGTACTAACCAATACACCACCATACTGACCACTACACCACCTTAATAACCACTACACCACCGTACTAACACTACACCACCATATTAACCACTACACCACCGTACTAACCAATACACCACCATACTAACCACTACACCACCATACTAACCACTACACCACCGTACTAACCACTACACCACCATACTAACCACTACACCACCATACTAACCACTACACCACCGTACTAACCACTACACCACCATACTAACCATTACACCACCGTACTAACCAATACACCACCATACTGACCACTACACCACCATAATAACCACTACACCACCGTACTAACCACTACACCACCGTACTAACCACTACACCACCATACTAACCACTACACCACCTTACTAACCATTACACCGCCATACTAACCACTACACCGCCGTACTAACCACTACACCGCCGTACTAACCACTACACCACCGTACTAACCACTACACCACCGTACTAACCACTGCACCACCTTACTAACCACTACACCACCATACTAACTACTACACCACCATACTAACCACTACACCACCGTACTAACCACTACACCATCGTACCAACCACTACACCACCGTACTAACCACTACACCACCATACTAACCACTACACCACCTTACTAACCATTACACCGCCATACTAACCACTACACCACCGTACTAACCACTACACCACCTTACTAACCACTACACCACCATACTAACCACTACACCATCGTACCAACCACTACACCACCGTACTAACCACTACACCACCATACTAACCACTACACCACCTTACTAACCATTACACCGCCATACTAACCACTACACCACCGTACTAACCACTACACCACCTTACTAACCACTACACCACCGTACTAACAACTACACCACCTTACTAAAGATTACACCACCGTACTAACCACTACACCACTATACTAACCACTACACCACCGTACTAACCACTACACCACCATACTAACCACTACACCACCATACTAACCACTACACCACCTTACTAAAGATTACACCACTGTACTAACCACTACACCACTGTACTAACCACTACACCACCGTACTAACCACTACACCACCATACTAACCACTACACCACCTTACTAACCACTACACCACCTTACTAAAGATTACACCACTGTACTAACCACTACACCACTGTACTAACCACTACACCACCGTACTAACCACTACACCACCGTACTAACCACTACACCACCTTACTAACCACTACACCACCTTACTAACCATTACACCGCCATACTAACCACTACAACCGCCGTACTAACCACTACACCGCCGTACTAACCACTACACCACCGTACTAACCACTACACCACCATACTGACCACTACACCACCATACTAACCACTACACCACCGTACTAACCACTACACCACCATACTAACCACTACACCACCATACTAACCACTACACCACCATACTAACCACTACACCACCGTACTAACCACTACACCACCATACTAACTACTAGACCACCTTACTAACCACTACACCACCATACTAACCACTACACCACCGTACTAACCACTACACCACCGTACTGACCACTACACCACCATACTAACGACTACACCACCATACTAACCACTACACCACCATACTAACCACTACACCACCATACTAACCACTACACCACCGTACTAACCACTACACCACCATACTAACTACTAGACCACCTTACTAACCACTACACCACCATACTAACCACTACACCACCTTACTAACCATTACACCGCCATACTAACCACTACACCGCCGTACTAACCACTACACCGCCGTACTAACCACTACACCACCGTACTAACCACTACACCACCATACTGACCACTACACCACCATACTAACCACTACACCACCGTACTAACCACTACACCACCATACTAACCACTACACCACCATACTAACCACTACACCACCATACTAACCACTACACCACCGTACTAACCACTACACCACCATACTAACTACTAGACCACCTTACTAACCACTACACCACCATACTAACCACTACACCACCGTACTAACCACTACACCACCGTACTGACCACTACACCACCATACTAACGACTACACCACCATACTAACCACTACACCACCATACTAACTACTACACCACCATACTAACCACTACACCACCGTACTGACCACTACACCACCATACTGACCACTACACCACCATACTAACCACTACACCACCGTACTAACCACTACACCACCGTACTAACCACTACACCACCGTACTAACCACTACACCACCATACTAACCACTACACCACCGTACTAACCACTACACCACCGTACTAACAACTACACCACCATACTAACCACTACACCACCATACTAACCACTACACCACCTTACTAACCACTACACCACCGTACTAACCACTACACCACCATACTAACCATTACACCACCGTACTAACCAATACACCACCATACTGACCACTACACCACCTTAATAACCACTACACCACCGTACTAACACTACACCACCATATTAACCACTACACCACCGTACTAACCAATACACCACCATACTAACCACTACACCACCATACTAACCACTACACCACCGTACTAACCACTACACCACCATACTAACCACTACACCACCATACTAACCACTACACCACCGTACTAACCACTACACCACCATACTAACCATTACACCACCGTACTAACCAATACACCACCATACTGACCACTACACCACCATAATAACCACTACACCACCGTACTAACCACTACACCACCGTACTAACCACTACACCACCATACTAACCACTACACCACCTTACTAACCATTACACCGCCATACTAACCACTACACCGCCGTACTAACCACTACACCGCCGTACTAACCACTACACCACCGTACTAACCACTACACCACCGTACTAACCACTGCACCACCTTACTAACCACTACACCACCATACTAACTACTACACCACCATACTAACCACTACACCACCGTACTAACCACTACACCATCGTACCAACCACTACACCACCGTACTAACCACTACACCACCATACTAACCACTACACCACCTTACTAACCATTACACCGCCATACTAACCACTACACCACCGTACTAACCACTACACCACCTTACTAACCACTACACCACCATACTAACCACTACACCATCGTACCAACCACTACACCACCGTACTAACCACTACACCACCATACTAACCACTACACCACCTTACTAACCATTACACCGCCATACTAACCACTACACCACCGTACTAACCACTACACCACCTTACTAACCACTACACCACCGTACTAACAACTACACCACCTTACTAAAGATTACACCACCGTACTAACCACTACACCACTATACTAACCACTACACCACCGTACTAACCACTACACCACCATACTAACCACTACACCACCATACTAACCACTACACCACCTTACTAAAGATTACACCACTGTACTAACCACTACACCACTGTACTAACCACTACACCACCGTACTAACCACTACACCACCATACTAACCACTACACCACCTTACTAACCACTACACCACCTTACTAAAGATTACACCACTGTACTAACCACTACACCACTGTACTAACCACTACACCACCGTACTAACCACTACACCACCGTACTAACCACTACACCACCTTACTAACCACTACACCACCTTACTAACCATTACACCGCCATACTAACCACTACACCGCCGTACTAACCACTACACCGCCGTACTAACCACTACACCACCGTACTAACCACTACACCACCATACTGACCACTACACCACCATACTAACCACTACACCACCGTACTAACCACTACACCACCATACTAACCACTACACCACCATACTAACCACTACACCACCATACTAACCACTACACCACCATACTAACTACTAGACCACCTTACTAACCACTACACCACCATACTAACCACTACACCACCGTACTAACCACTACACCACCGTACTGACCACTACACCACCATACTAACGACTACACCACCATACTAACCACTACACCACCATACTAACCACTACACCACCGTACTAACCACTACACCACCATACTAACCACTACACCACCGTACTAACCACTACACCACCGTACTAACCACTACACCACCTTACTAACCACTACACCACCTTACTAACCATTACACCGCCATACTAACCACTACACCGCCGTACTAACCACTACACCGCCGTACTAACCACTACACCACCGTACTAACCACTACACCACCATACTGACCACTACACCACCATACTAACCACTACACCACCGTACTAACCACTACACCACCATACTAACCACTACACCACCATACTAACCACTACACCACCATACTAACCACTACACCACCGTACTAACCACTACACCACCATACTAACTACTAGACCACCTTACTAACCACTACACCACCATACTAACCACTACACCACCGTACTAACCACTACACCACCGTACTGACCACTACACCACCATACTAACGACTACACCACCATACTAACCACTACACCACCATACTAACCACTACACCACCGTACTAACCACTACACCACCATACTAACCACTACACCACCGTACTAACCACTACACCACCGTACTAACCACTACACCACCATACTAACCACTACACCACCATACTAACCACTACACCACCATACTAACCACTACACCACCATACTAACCACTACACCACCATACTAACCACTACACACTGTGACTCCCAAATATAGTGTTAATGATAATCACAGTGCTTTGATGAGAAATGTGCTATTTGTTCATATAGAAACTGAATGTCTAAAGACTCAAAGAAGGTACCACAATTAAATGGTTATTAATTTCACTGACACTTTATTTTATGGTAGATTTCCCATATATCTAAGATGTAAAACCTTGTTTTTTTTTTTAAAATAAGGGTACATGTAGTGTGTGGTAAGGTCAAAAAGTGGCCAAGGAAAAGTTATTTTTCCAACATTATGACCCAAGAGGATAAGCCGCCTGGGCAATGAATGAATTAACATCAATTAATAACATTGTACTGAACAAAACCTCAAATCTCTTAGTTTCACTGCTTTACATAGCAAATACAATGACCATAGACATCGCTACTCACTTCTGGTTCCCATCACTATTACTGTGAAGAAGCTGGAGTCATGTGAGTCTACAATAAAGCATTTCACATCAAAGCACTCTATATGACTTTCTTCAATTATTGGGAAATGATTGGGAAATCAGTGGAAATCCTCTTTATAAGCGAATGGGTCTGAATGGGGTCTTCACAGATGTATGACTACATTCTTTGTAAAGTGGGCTTATCCCACTTGTACCACTTTGGTGAGCTGTACTCTCCACCATAGAGTGTGCTTCAGTAATCAGTGGTTGGATAAGTACGAGGGTTCAAGCAGTTTGCTGAGGTCAAATGTCTGTCTTACAACAGCTTCTGTTCAGTCATTCGCGAGGCCAGATGTTTCAGGCTCAAGCACCACTGCGTTGAACATATTTCCACTTAAAAACTATCATTAGCTGCAAGTTCTGGAGATGTTTCAGAGGAGATTAGATAAAAGGCAACCCACTCGCAAAGCCAATGGACAATAAGTGTAAAAGTCGCTCAACCAATGAGTCAATGGGACTCCTAACAACCACCTGGAAGACCTGGTAGATCAACAATCCTACAATTAAGCTTTTAGAGATTGAGGAGAGTATCAAGCTCTGCAATTGAATCAGATCTTAAAACATCTACTGGTGTTTCTGTCCACAGATCCATCAAACAAAGAAGCTGCTGGTGGGCTCAGAACAATGGACTGACCACCCTAGAGCCCAGAACCTCCACATCACTGAACATGTTGGAGGTTACTAGGATGGTAAGAAGTGGAACCAACCTCTAAGACTGAACTTTGGAGGTGAAGCTGAACTGAAAGCGAGTCTCCTGAAGTCACAGAGGCTGTCACTCTCTTGTCATTGCTGGCTGTTTTGACTAGAAGTGAAGGGTGGTCTCTGATTTTGCACAGCACTGCATGAGCAGCACCCCCCCATCTCACCCCCCACATACATGCAACCCACAATGACCTGCACATACTGACCCACATCCTGCACTGTACTTTCTTAATGGCAGCGTATTTTACCCCTATGCCACCCCCCCCCCACACACACACACAAACTCCCCCCAACACACACACACACACACACACAATCAGCCCATCAATCAAACGCTCAAACGGCCTCGCGCGTGCAGCGCGGCTCTAAAGCGCACGGATTCGTGCGCGCGAGCAAAGACAGCTATTTTGCACATGATATATTGGGCCAACTTCGACCTCCACACAGCACGCTCGCACAAACAGCCACTCGATCACGCGCTCGCGTTTACAACACACATCCCGGCCGCGCGGCCGCTCCGCTGTCACGAGGGTCTGCACACCAACAACTAGCCCCACCGATGAAGATACACTGCCAGAGCGTGTTCGCAGTTGACCCTCTTTTAAAACTGGCCGGTGCTAGATAGTATTATATTAATTCTGAAAATAAAATAATCCACTAATATGTTAATATATCTCAGCAAGTTTCTGCTAAGCGGACCGCAGTGAGATACTTTTCACACCCGTTTTCCGTCAAGCCCCGCCCCGCCGCCCTCTGGTTGGCTAGTAGTTCGCTAGCACACGCGTTCTAGAACCTGTCAATCGGACGCCTCTCAGCCAATCCCAGCGCTAGGGGGGCGGGGCTTGGCGGAAAACGGGTTTGATTAAGAAAAACAGCTCTGATGAGGAAAAGTTGGGTTTAAAAATAATAAATAAATAAAAAATAAACGCAGAAATGAAGAAACTGAGAGAGAAGAAAGGCTGTAGATCTGCTCTCACCTGCTGCCAGTTCTCCTCCAGAGACGGCATCGCGGAGAAGTAGCCGGTGTCGTGGACCAGCTGGAGCTCCTGGAAAATGCTGTAATTCGCCAGAACGTCCATGATTCCGGTTCGAGCGAGCGCGCGAGCGAATACAGCGCGAGAGCAAGAAAGAGAGAGAGAAAGAGAGACTCTGACTTAACGGTTAAAACGGCTCGCGCTCTATCACGGAACGCCCGCGTGAGCGTTCAGCTCAGTTTCAGCGCCATAAAATAAAACAAATAACATTAATAGTAATGCTAATAATAATACTAATAACAATAACCCCACGAGCCGAAACGAACAAACCCAAAAAAAAAGTCCGTGAAGAAAAAGTGAGGAGAGCCAACGACGCTCGCGTGCACGCCGGTGGCTGAGATGTCGCGCGCGCTCGTCCTTCTCTCTGCTCAGCTCGTGCTCTCGAACTACACGTTCTCCACCGCCCGCGTCATTTATTATTATTATTATTTATTATTCTTTCTTTTTTTCCTTTACCCCCTTTTTTTTCTTTTTGTTGCGCTCGTTCACCTGCACCAGCGTTTTTCGAAGCGCGCGCGCGGGTGACGGACGCGGCGCGAGGAGGACTCGACTCGCGTGGAGGGAGGGAGATGAGGGAGGGAGTGAGGGAGATGAGGGAGGGAGGCGTGGCGGACGTCGGCCTGTCCATCAAAGGCCGCGCGTAGCCATATAAGGGAGGAAAAGGGGCGGGCGAACTGGGATTGGCGGAGAGCGGGGCATGGGCGGGGCCCCGAGCGTGGGATCGAATATGGGGCGGGGCTAAAGTCAGCTCGGCGCGCGAGCTATGTTTAGAAGGCTATATAAATGGAGGAAAGCAGCGAGAGGAGTTCATTCAGTCCGAGGCAGTCTGAGGGTGAGCGTCTCTGCGGGGTCCTCGCTCTGTTTACATGCACTTTCTAAATACAGACGCGGCTTCTCTCGCGGCCCTTCGCTCGTGCTCTGTTATTTGGACCACAGAGGTGGAGTTGGGGTCTATCAGTCACTGGTGAACTGTAATCGGTGGCACTGGTGCTGGGACACATGACCCCCTGAAGTCTTTACTGGGCCCCTCATGTAGATGGTGATACAGTGGCTCATCAGTGAGCTTCCATCAATGTCTGTTTATCTCCTGCTGTGTAAACCTTTCTCACATGGATCCATCTCAACCTGTAACACCAGAAAACACTAGAAAAGCCCATCCAATGCAGGATGGTTGCGCAGCTTGAGCAGTGTGATGAACGAAGGGATGAATAAACGACAAGTAGAGGAGTGCGGGTCAGTGTGTTTGGGAACCCGCCCCGAGTGAGTACAGTCAGTTTTGAGGCTGTAGGTTGAACAAAACCATGATATTTTCGAAAATGAATGGGACTCTATGGGGAAAAAAGAGGTAACAGATGAGTGCGGGTCGAACCAACACTGCAGTCATGGTCGGGGGTCTGCACTGAGTCAGCATATGTGAAACGGGGTCTGTCGGTGGAGCAGAAGTTCAGTAGATTGGTGTTCACTTTTCTATCCTATTCATTCTCTATGGGAGAAAAAGCCGCTCTTATCCGGAATCTGTACATCCAATCAAAAGGCTGTATACAAACCCAAGTCAGACAATCAGAATGGACAGTCTGGAGATGGAACAGAATCCATATCTAGAAATATTTAATCAATATTTAACTTCATTACTAGCACTGTGTATTGGCCATATACATTAAACTAGAATTGATAATCAATACTGTTTTTCAGAATAGGTATCAAAGTATCACAATGCCTAATATTATGATGCTGAATTGTATATCAATCTATCTATCTATATATCATCACTGTCCAAAGACCATTTACATTAAATTTCATGAAGAATGGACCAATGGAAACGCTCCAATACAGCTTGGAAAAAATTCTGGTTCCATTGACTTACATTGTAAAGTTGCAATTTTGGAGATACTTGTTGGAAAGTAAAAATATATATATTTTAAACCATCTCTGTCTAAACCATCTTTAGCTTTTATACTTGAAACTGATTCTCAGAACGGGTGTCGATGGCATTGGGTCAAGGTGATGAGATTGTTTAGATGCTCTAGTTAGGGAGCAACTTCGTCACAGCTTGTTCCCACTTGTTAGCTTAATTTAGCTACTGGCTACCTGGCTAAGCTGCCAGCCGGCCAGAGGCGTAGCTAGCCCTAGTTTAAATTAAGCCCCGAAACCTCTAAAGATTATAGTAACGGTAACGCTAAGTTATTATTTATTTATTAGTATTTTTGTACTTTATCACTCAAAACCAACACATTGCAGTTGTTATCAGCAGTCCATATTTCTCAGGCACTCTTCATTCTGTTATTGTTAGCTAGGAGTGACTATCTGAGGTTGATTTAGTTTAGCAGGCTAATACTGCAGGTGGTCTGTTTACTGTTTATAAAGTAGTGAGAGAAGCTGTAGCTGCTATAGATGTAATGACTGATAGTCTGAACTGACTTTAAAATGTAGGTTTTTTTATGAGCTGTTCTTATATGGGTGCTAAGCACCCCTAAACCTTTAAGCCTACAATCGCCCCAATCCAAAACCATAGCCTGAGGCTTAAAAACCTTAAAAACCTAATAGAACCTAATAGAAAGCTACTTTGTGTGGTTGTCTGACAAGAAAAACATTAAAGAAAACTGGAATAACTTACGTTTGGAAATGACTTCACAGCTCGTAGCTTCGCTTTTGTCCGCCATGTTGGAAAAAGTTTGGCCTGCGTTGCATCATCAGCCAAAATGAGGCGCCTCAGTAGACAGCATGTTTAAGGTATCTAAGAAATTGGGGCCGCCTACATGTTGAGAGCCTCATACTATGATATAAAATGCTGCCTATGTAGACACTCATTAGGTTTCGAGATGGACCCAGTATGTCAACAAGTGTGCATCAGTGTTTTGATGTGTCTGTTATATGTGTATAGTGTCACCTTTGGTTTTCCATCCATCCATTATCTTCCACTTTATCCCGCTAGTCGGGGTTACAGGTGGGCGGGAGCCAATCCCAGTCCATTACAGAACGTCCCGGACCAGGAATCCAACCCAGATCATCTCGCCATTGGTTTTCCTTTGATGTAACTATTTTAAATTGTTTTTAAAAACATCATATGTCATGTTTACGGCGCTTGAACTGAACACAGTCTGGACTCTAATATGATCTGATATTGCTAATAGGAATCAAAGCCCACCCTATATATATATATATATATATGAACATTACATACTGCACTACTGAAAGCACTTCTAACAATGGAGTCCTTTTATTTATTAATTAATTTTATTTATTATATTTGATTATTTTATGTATGTAGTGTAGTAGCAGTCTGCAGTTTGGGACGTAGCCAGAGAGTAATGTAACTTTACGTTTCAGAGTGATTTCTGACTAAAGTTTATATAAACGTTAGCTAACCCAAACCCTCCTAGTCTGTTACCATACCAACACATTATACTAAAGCTGGTTTATTCCAGTATATATGGTCATCGTTGCTATTCATTGCTCTCATCAATCGGAGTTCCCTAAAGCTGCCGATAGCTACCCGACGCCCCAGCGAGGCGAGAGCTCAGGTGAGTAAAGCTGCTGACTGCAGGGTATTTCTGAACAGGCATCTCAACACAAACCTTAACAAAGTAAAAGACCCAGACCAAACACACTTTTAAAATAAAAGTTTTTTAAACAATGTCTGTGGTTAAATTTTTGGGTGGGACAAATCTACCTGTTTCTGATATTGGGTGGGACACATCCCCCCCATCCCCGCGGTTCCTACGCCAATGCATACGCCAAAGGTTTGTATGTTTGTTACCCATGTGACGTGAGGTCTCCCACCCATTCTCCCCCAGTTAAGCAAGCGTCTGATTTCCGGAGTTCCTTCCGCCATAAGTAAGTAGAATGAGATTTAAAACATCTCCAAAGCTGTTCTCGTTGCCTCCACACTCACTCACTCCCCGTCTGCCCGCAGAGTTCGAGCTGGTGTCCAAGTCACTCTGCGTTGCATGGAAATAAGATGAACTATAAGCATGACTGCCTCTTTGAGCCGTAAGTGCTTTCCAGCCGTCTTACAACAGCCCTGACCTCAAGCATGTAATAAGATAAGTGGATCATATGAAAGGCCCTGCGAGAAGCAAAGGAAGGCAGATGCTCACCCCCCTCTTTTTTTTTTTGCTCCTCCTTTTTTTCGCCCCCCTTCAGTCGGAAGGCGACGGCAGCATAATCGTGGAATGGGGTTACGCTTTTAGTGGTTCCTAGCATTTGAATTATTCATGTTCCTCCTGGGACGAGACCCTGAGGCCTGGAAGGTGTACATGGGGGCTCCTGGTTTCTTTCATCTGCTACCTGAGCGGGAGACGGACCGGATTGGAAAGAGTGCGAACACGATGAATCCTAGAATGAATTTTAAACGGACCCCCGAAAGAGACCTCCGAGCTAAAGATCCTGGGAAAGATTTCGCTTGAACAGTTACGACTCATTGTACTGAAGGCAAAGACCAAAGTGCTTCGCTTACTGGATCAGAGGTTTTAGCTCTTGGAAAAAACTGACTTTCAGTCGTGGAATAAGATTAGCAATGCTGACTGCCTGGTGGTCTTCATTGACTGGACAGGAGTGACATTAATGTCTAGTGTTTGGTTCTAAAACGACATGTTCTTTGGAAGGATTCTCATAAAAGAATCATGTTGGCTTCCTTAAATTTGGTAAATGAGATATCAGTGTGAAGAAGGCTTTTAACAGTGAACCTCAACATAACCCAAAGGTTCTACCATATAAGTGAGGGGAGTACACAGTATATCCAACATGCCGCCTACCGCTTATCTAAAACCAATGCACCCAATGCAGCCAATCCAAGACATCTGAAGAGTCCAGGATGGCAAACTGTGGTAGGAACTAGACTCTGCAAGAAGGTAGTCATCCAGTACCAGGGTTGGCAAGTGCTATCCACTTGTTAAGGTACGACATATCCATCTTCACATCCAGGTCCAAACCTCTACAACCAACCCCTACAGCATCAGCTGAGGCTCTTATTTTTTAAGTAGACCTAAAAACAGTCCTTTGACACTTTACCACCTTCTTTTGTGAGGAGAAACAGCAGAAGAAATGATTGCAGTGGATGAAGTAAGTTAGAATTTTGAAACGAAAAAGCCAAAAGCCAAACTGGACCTTTGAAGATATCTTCAATACAGACTACAGGGCTTTGTGGTTTGGGTGTTGGGCAATGACTGCTAGCCTTGATAGACTAGCTAAGAGTTGATCACTGTAATGGTCAGAGTTGATTACTGTAATAGTCAGAGTTGATCACTGTAATGGTCAGAGTTGATCACTGTAATAGTCAGAGTTGATCACTGTAATGGTCAGAGTTGATTACTGTAATAGTCAGAGTTGATCACTGTAATGGTCAGAGTTGATCACTGTAATAGTCAGAGTTGATCACTGTAATGGTCAGAGTTGATCACTGTAATGGTCAGAGTTGATCACTGTAATAGTCAGAGTTGATCACTGTAATGGTCAGAGTTGATCACTGTAATGTTCAGAGTTGATCACTGTAATAGTCAGAGTTGATCACTGTAATGGCCAGAGTTGATCGCTGTAATGGTCAGAATTGATCGCTGTAATATTCAGAGTTGATCACTGTAATAGTCAAAGTTGATCGCTGTAATGGCCAGAGTTGATCACTGTAATGGTCAGAGTTGATCGCTGTAATAGTCAGAGTTGATCACTGTAATGGACAGAGTTCATCACTGTAATGGTCAGAGTTGATCACTATAATGGTCAGAGTTGATCACTGTTATATTCAGAGTTGATCACTGTAATAGTCAGAGTTGGTCACTGTAATGGACAGAGTTGATCACTTTAATGGTCAGAGTTAATCGCTGTAATAGTCAGAGTTGATCACTGTAATGGTCAGAGTTGATCACTGTAATAGTCAGAGTTGATCGCTGTAATGGTCAGAGTTGATCACTGTAATGGTCAGAGTTGATCACTGTAATAGTCAAAGTTGATCGCTGTAATGGTCAGAGTTGATCACTGTAATGGTCAGAGTTGATCACTGTAATAGTCAGAGTTGATCACTGTAATGGACAAAGTTGATCACTGTAATGGTCAGAGTTGATCACTGTAATAGAGTTGAACACTAATGGTCGGAGTTGATCACTGTAATGGACAGAGTTGATCACTGTAATGGTCAGAGTTAATCGCTGTAATAGTCAGAGTTGATCACTGTAATGGTCAGAGTTGATCACTGTAATAGTCAGAGTTGATCGGTCAGAGTTGATCACTGTAATGGACAGAGTTAATCGCTGTAATAGTCAGAGTTAATCACTGTAATGGACAGAATTGATTGCTGTCATAGTCAGAGTTGATCGCTGTAATGGTCAGAGTTGATCACTGTAATGGTCAGAGTTGATCACTGTAATGGTCAGAGTTGATCACTGTAATGGTCAGAGTTGATTACTGTAATGGCCAGAGTTGATCACTGTAATGGTCAGAGTTGATCGCTGTAACAGTCAGAGTTGATCGCTGTAATAGTCAGAGTTGATCACTGTAATGGTCAGAGTTGATCACTGTAATAGTCAGAGTTGATCACTGTAATGGTCAGAGTTGATCACTGTAATGGTTTCTTACTGGAGTTCCTAAGAAAACAGTTTAGCTGGTCCAGAACGCAGCAGCTGGGATCCTAACACTAAACAGATCTCAGATCAGTCCTGTTTTAAAAGAGCTGCACTGACTACCTGTATCTTTTAGACCAGACTTTAAACTTCTGTACTCGTCTATGAAGCTCTAAATGATCTAGAACCTGTTACATCACAGAACGTCTCTCTGTTTATGTTCCAGCTGCTGATCTTAGATCTACAGATACTGACCTTCTGTAAAAACACCTTCAGTAACATACTGGCTTGTATACAGCTTTGTTATTGGATGCACAGATTCTGGAAAACAACAGATTTTTTCTAGAATTTTTTCCCATAGAGAATGAATAGGATGAAAAAGTGCATGCCAATCTAATGAACTTCTGCTCGACTGACAGACCCTGTTTTGCATATGCTGACTCAAGGCAGATCCCCGATCACGACTGCAGTGTTGGTTCAATCCACACTCGTCTGTTTGTTACTTTTTTTCATCCCTTTTTTTCGCCAAAGAGTCACATTCATTCACACCCAAGACACACCCAAGGTTTTATTTAAGCTGCAGCCTCCAAACTGCCCCAAAGAACCTCTCATCCAGACATACTGACCTGAACTCATTTATGTGTTGTTTATGTGCAACCATCCTACGTTTCCTTCAGGAAATACACTTTTCTAGAGTTATTTTTTGGATTTCCATCAATAAGCAACACATTAAACAAATAAGAACCTCAGCTAGTGCAAACCTCAGTGGTGCCTGAAGAAGATAGTGATCATGACAAGGTTCACAGGTTCTGTAATTGTTTAATTTTGGGATCTGAAGACATAACAAGTATAGATATTAAGTGAGACCTCAGAAAAGGTTGAAAGCATCAGTGATGAAAGCCCAACATTATAGGAAGACCAATTAAACTGGTAGAGAACCATTATGCAAAGGTGTCAAATACTTTGTTACTTTACTTAAGTAGAAATATTGGTTATTTATACTTTATACTATGATTTTTAACTTCTACACCTTACATTTACACTCCATTATCAGTACTTTCTACTCCTTACATTTACACTCCATTATCAGTACTTTCTACTCCTTACATTTACACTCCATTATCTGTTCTTTCTACTCCTTACATTTACACTCCATTATCTGTACTTTCTACTCCTTACATTTACACTCTATTATTATTACTTTCTACTCCTTACATTTACACTCCATTATCAGTACTTTCTACTCCTAACATTTACACTCCATTATCTGTACTTTCTACTCCTTACATTTACACTCCATTATCTGTACTTTCTACTCCTTACATTTACACTCCATTATCAGTACTCTCTACTACTTACATTTACACTCCATTATCAGTACTTTCTACTCCTTACATTTACACTCCATTATCAGTACTTTCTACTCCTTACATTTACACTCCATTATCTGTTCTTTCTACTCCTTACATTTACACTCCATTATCAGTACTCTCTACTACTTACATTTACACTCCATTATCAGCACTTTCTACTCCTTACATTTACACTCCATTATCTGTTCTTTCTACTCCTTACATTTACACTCCATTATCTGTACTTTCTATTCCTTATATTTACACTCCATTATCAGTACTTTCTACTCCTTACATTTACACTCCATTATCTGTACTTTCTACTCCTTACATTTACACTCCATTATCTGTTCTTTCTACTCCTTACATTTACACTCCATTATCAGTACTTTCTATTCCTTATATTTACACTCCATTATCAGTACTTTCTACTCCTTACATTTACACTCCATTATCAGTACTTTCTACTCCTTACATTTACACTCCATTATCAGTACTTTCTACTCCTTACATTTACACTCCATTATCAGTACTTTCTACTACTTACATTTACACTCCATTATCTGTTCTTTCTACTCCTTACATTTACACTCCATTATCTGTACTTTCTACTCCTTACATTTACACTCTATTATTATTACTTTCTACTCCTTACATTTACACTCCATTATCAGTACTTTCTACTCCTTACATTTACACTCTATTATTAGTACTTTCTACTACTTACATTTACACTCCATTATCTGTACTTTCTACTCCTTACATTTTAAACATAGTCTTGTTACTCCTATTTCATTTCAGCTTGTTTTCATTCATATACATTTACACTCCAGTAAAGATTATTGATAACATGACTTTGAAGTTTGACTTCATTACAATACTTATAGACAACTAGTCATCATATCTTCTGCTCCATGAAACACATGTTAATGTTCAGTAGTAACAGATATGCTTCTTTAATACATTTACATTGTACTAAACTACATTCATGTTCAAAGGGCGTATATGCGGCTGGAACAGGAAGCCTAGCACATCCCAAATTTATCAAAATTAACATTTTAATATAACATTATAGTCATTATGGCTTTTAGAAGAATAGGGTTTTTGGGGAGGTGGGCTAGTGCACTATAGACCCCTGTGGTGCAGCCTAAGCTTTTGTCCTTAATGGCATTTTTTTCTCTTACATTACTTAAACTTTTATACTTTAAGTAGTTCTGAAAGCAGTACTTTTACACTTTTACCGGAGTAAAAAGCTTCAGTTGATACTTCAACTTCTACAGAAGTTGTATCTATACTTCTATATCTATACTTCTACCTGAGTAATGAATGTGAATACTTTAGACACCCTTGCTTTTATGTCTTGTAAAGATTCCTAAACCCTTAAAAGGTCCTTCACACTTCACAATCTCCTCAAACACTGTTTCTCATGAAACCTAAAGTGGTTTTATGTTGGCATCACAGAATGTAGATAAAACCACAGTCTCCTACATGGCTTTGACATTAATAAGAAACCTGACAAAAAGCATGAACCACAATTCAGAGCTCTCAGAGCCGAGCTTAGCTCCAGCACATAAACTCTGAATGAAAGGATGTCAACGAAGGCGGGGATGAAAAAAAAGTCATAAAGACAGAAATATATGACTGTAACAAGAAAAGACAGTAATTTTAATCTGTTTCTCCACCAAACCTCCCTCGGATGATTCACGTTCCCTCTCAGGTTTACGTGAGCCTACATGGTTCAGAACTGTGAGTCCACAGTATCTCAGAGCGGAGTAATCTCATTATTCTGCTCCGGAGGCCTGGCCCATGCTCCTGATTCTACACTCCACGCATGGCATTTCAGCAGGAGTAGAGGGGAGGGCTGCCCGGCAATGGAGCGTACTCTGACATTTGTCCATTTGACGCGTTTGTCTGGTCTCCACTGTGTGGTGCTGGTGCCGTCGACACTGATTCTTTAATGGTTCTTGGCCCGAGTAATGTGTTGAGCAGGTTTTTAAGACCAAATTATTTGGAGTCAGATTAGATCATGTGTTATCTTGGACCAAATCGATTGTATTGTGATGGGAAAAGGCATTCAAGGAAATGTTCTTCATATGTTCCATTATCTATTATGACTGATGTAGTGCGGTCACTTGTTTTGTCACAGTGGTTTGGTCAAGTGCTGCTGATGAACATCTAAAAGAACTTCAAATTGTACAGAACAGGGCGGCCATATTAGCTCTTTATCGTTCTTTTCGTGCTAATGTGTGTGAAATGCATGAACCATTATCATGGCTAACTGTGGAAGCTAAATTGAAATCCTGTCTTTTGTTTCTTTTATGAAAAATTAGTTTTTTCAGGCTTTTGTTGTGAGTATATAACATGCCAAGTGAGCACAGGTCAGCTGGTGGTGCCAAGTCCAAAATCTAATTCTATGAAGAAAACTGTTTTTTATATATATGTCTTTATAGGCTTTTCTTGGCTTGGAATATGCTCCCTATAAACAACAGGCAGATAATGAATACATTTACTTTTAAAAAGTTATTGAAACAAAATGTTTTTGATTTTGTTCTGTTCAGTTTTGGTCTTCTGTTGCATTTGTTTGATTTATGTTGATTCTTGATTGTTTCTTTTGATTGATTTTGTCCTGGTGTGGACCCCAGGAAGACTAGCAGCCACATTGTGGAAGCTAATGGGGATCCAAACTAAGAATAAAGAATGTCCCCATTCAAAGAAAAACAAGTATCTTACAAACTGGCAACTTTACAGGAGAGGCCAAAAACGGTTGTTACTTTCAATGTAAATCAATGGAACCAGAATTTTTCCCAAGCCATTTTGCAGCATTTCCTCTGGTCCATTCGTCATGAAATTGTTGCACAATGTAAACGGCCGACTCTTCGTTCGAAGGATGCAGAAAAATGAAAGTCGACAAATTGGAGACGCATGGTTTTCTTTGGAAAGCGATGATATAAAGATGTTTATGTAGAGCCATTAAACTAAGAGTTGATTATTCAAACTTAAAGATGGTTCTACACGCTCACGCCTGTTGTTTCCACAAGTTAAGCAAACCGTTGAATGATTCTTCAGTGGTTCTTAATGGCATCACTCCAAGAAACATTTCCAATTGATTTCCATCCCTCTCTTGCTCTTCACCCCAGTTCAGATGAATATGGGGTGTAAAAATAAAGGGATCTGAAGACCAAAGTCTACATGTGCTCATGTGATGCCACGAGGGAACACAACCACCTCTACATCTGTGTCCCCTACTTGATGATAACCCAAGGCTTGGGCTCCCGACACGCTTCTGGGAGGCAGCACAGGTGTTGAGGTTACAGAGGACATCTCCTCACCACTCAAGCCAATTACCGTTACCATATTGGCCCATAAAAGCATGCTGTTCAGCGCAGAGTAGGCTAAATACAGTCACACTGGCCTATTTCACATGCCAGTCTTACTTTATTCTACTGCTACAAAGATAAAATGGCATACTAACCTATTATTATCATAGAATTACTGAATTATTACCAAACTTTTGTTAGAAATTCTACATCAGTTGTGTATAGGGGTTAAAAACTAAAATACTAAAGTGCTAGAAGTGCCTCGAAGAGCTTGCTCCACTTTTACAGAGCAGCTAAAGGCATTAACATTCTGTCTGTGAGCGTTAATTAAGAGCCTGGATTATAAAGATTAATCTGGATCGTAAAGATTATGATCTAGGGCTTTAATCCCGATTTGCCTCTTTCCATAAAATAGTAGCGTACACGTCTACCTATGCAGCAGATGAGGATGTGGACGGACCTTCGGTTTCCCCTCCCCTCCCATTTCGTCGTACCCAAGCCATTTCCTGACAGTTAGCAATATTTTAGCATTAATAATGAAGAAGACGGTGTCGAGCAGCCGGGCTAATGGCAGCTAACTGCATGTGTTCAGCATAATGCAGCCATGAAATGGGATGCTAATCAAGAAGGTTTGCTGAAAATTCATAAGTTCTTTGACGACAAGAAAAGGACATTTGTATTTCGCCCAAAGGAGATTTGGGCACCTTGGCTCTGTTGGGGGGGCGTTTGTCAGGAATCTTTAAAATCGGAATGAATTTGGGTTAAAAATACAGAACCGAGGTGTTTGGCTTTTCACTACCACATACAAAGAGCATGGTTTTTACTGCAAGTTCAAACTGACTGGACAAGAACCTGGACTAATTCCTAGCCAAAGCCTGGGCACCCACACAACTCATCAAGTCAAATTAGGGTTCTATAAATCAATAATTAGCTTTCCAATAAACCATGTTTTTTTAATTGGTTAAAGACTTTTTGGGCCATTGAAAGATTATAGACTGATTTAAGAGTTCTTGCTAGAATCTTTATGCCAAGCAAAGGTTCTATAAACTTGAAAAAGCTTCTTTTGATGAATAATAACTTCATAAAGATTTCAGGTACCAAAAAATTGGTCACTTATTGGTTTAAGTAGCTACAGCAGCGTTTTTTATCTTTATAACAGCAATATAATTGAAAGATCACAAACTGTTGTTTAAAAGAAAACTCCTTCATATCGACTCTTCAGAGCTACCAGCATTAGAGTAGATGTTAGAATTGGCAGTAGTCAGGGCTGGACTGGGATAAAAAATCGGCCCTGGCATTTTTGGCTTAGACCGGCCCCTCATAGTTAGCGGAGCACAGCCAACTAGTCATTTATGTACGTGTTCCCCGAAGGAATATATTTTACTATTATATGAAACCCAATTCCAATTACTGTGGTGGGGTGTATATAAAGTTAACTCACTTTAACCTAAACATCTACAATACTATGATGTAGCACCTGGTTTTGTGACTGACCGCACACTGCGAACAACCACTCAAACTACAACTAACAGCATCTGCCCCTGAGGACTATCGGCCCACCTTGAAAATGCCCGGTATGCCAGATTACCAGTCCAGCTCTGGCAGTAGTATAAGTCCTGTTGTTTCAATCAAATTAGCTGTTTAGCAGAGACACTAAAGACATTTATGCTTACCACACCTAAACCATGTAAAGTGCATAGATAGATAAATATATACAGCATGAATGTATTGCTTTAAAAGAGCACCTTGAACATTTTTTAAATGAACATGATTTAGGCCTTACCCAAACTCCAGACACCCAAACCTGCTCAGCAACCATGAACCAACATATGGTCTGGTTCTGCCACTGTGACCAATTCTGACAATTTTCTAGAATAGAACATTTTACATTAAATTACTCAGTTATGAAAAAGTTATGTAAATCGATACAGTTATTGATATATCTTTAAACTTGGAAAAAAAACCTTCTTTTCATAATTTTCATAACTTTACAAAATATAAAGATTTTAGAGAAACAAAAAACGTCCAACATCTACCGGAAATGATTCACTAGAATTATAACATGTACACCAAAAGTGGTCAAAATTAATATAACATTATTTTTTATCTTTATAACATCAACATAATTGAAAGGACTGCAAACTAAGATTAATGACTGGTAGTGTACTAAAACGTTTGGCTGGTAGTGTACTAAAACGTTTGGCTGGTAGTGTACTAAAACGTTTGGCTGGTAGTGTACTAAAACGCTTGACTGGTAGTGAATCTAAATTGTACCCAAATTTTAGGCACAGGTCTGGTTCCACCACTGTGAACAATTCAGACTATTGTAGTGTAATAGAATGGAACGTTTTATCTCAAACCACTCAATTCTAAAAGGCTGGAAACTGGACTCATTCATAACACAATTCATGTCAAGGTAGGGTTCTGTAAGCAATGCCACTTAAGACCCAATGACTTGGTTCTCCTAAGACCATGGTTGAAACCAAGAGATTTTTAAATATTAAAACTTTCACATAATTGAAAGATTGTAGACTGATCTAAGAGTTTTTACTAGAACCTTTACACCAATTGAAGATTATTTAAACTTGAAAAATCTCAATCTCAACTTTACTAAATACAGAGATTTTAAGGTACCAAAACAACCGTCCAATCTTTTTTTAAGTGTTTTAAGTTTTAAATGTGCTTTTATAACATCTAACTGAACTGATTCACTGGAATTGTGACCCGTACACAAATCTGAGATCTTACTGATACTATTGCTACGTTCTTTTTCTCCTACAGCGTGCAAGTCGGTAGAAAAACAGTCCAGTACAAGACATAAGCGTCCAGTCCCTATGGTTTTGCCGCCATTTCCCAAGAGAAGAAGAAAAGAGCAATGCAAAATGCACCATCAGCTTCCTTATAGACGTACTGCTGCGCTGGTGCCTCTTGTGCCAAGATAGATGAATAAACAAAATCGGAAAAAAAGAAAAGAAAGCCGACGAGAGTGTAGCACCAGGCAACTCCAGAAATGCTAGAGCTTTAAAGATGAAGAACAGAAAGAAAACCCCTAAAACATAAGCACCAGTGTTCCTGCCTACCTCCAAAAGGTTAATGTAATGCAAATAGAGAGTGTGGTGAGCTGGGGTTGCTCTTTTTACATGATGACCGGGTCGGATGTTGCGGGGGTCACGGGATCAACATGCCCTCATCATTTCAAGGACACGATCCATGGTGAAATTCATATTACATACACTCAGCAGTCAAAGCGTGTACAGGTGAAGGGTCCACAAGTCCCAGACCTCTTAGTCTGAATGATGAAACAATTGCCGGAATATTCTAATTCTTTGAAAATTTAGTGTTTATTAGACCTTCAATAAATAATAAAAACAAATAATAACAAATAATTATAATATTTGATCATTATATATATAATAGCAACAAAAAATAATCATACATTTAAATAACACTTGGTACATCTGGAATGTTTTGCAGTTTTCTGCTAACAAATGAAAGCATTCAGAATGCAATGTTTTAATCCTTTATATTCTGATTTTATTTGAAATGTTTAGTGATTTTAACTTAGAAAAGAAAAAAATTCCATATGTTATATTGTTTTATACATTCTGTGTCTACCACTGTCTTTGGTTCTCCACTAAAATGGGTTTTTAGGGGAAAAAATAATAACAGTGATGATTTTCAGGTCTTAGAAACTTGTGTTGAAGTGTTAAAATAACATTGGTTTTAGATATTAGCAAAGGTTTACATACTGTTTAGTCATTTCTAACTTAGAAAAGAACATTTTCAATATTGTACATTACACATTCTGTATCTACCACAGTCTTTGGTTCGCCAATAAAATTGTAAGTGTGGGTTCTAGCAGAGTTCAGGAGAACATCAGGTTTTTTAGGGAAAAAATAACAACAGTGATCATTTTCAGGTCTTAGAAACTTGAGTGGAATTGTTAAAATAACATTGGTTTTAGATATTAGTAAAGGTTTACATACATCAGGGCTGATATTATTTGAACTGTTTAGTCATTTGTAACTTAGAAAATAACATATTTCCATATTGTACATTGTTTTACACATTCTATATCTGCCATAGTCTTTGGTTCGCCAATAAAATTCAGATCTAAGTGTGGGTTCTAGCAAAGTTCAGGTGAACATCAGGTTTTTTAGGGGAAAAAATGATAACAGTGATGATTAACAGGTCTTAGAAACTTGAGTCAAAGTGTTAAAATAACATTGGTTTTAGATATTAGCAAAGGTTCACAAACACCAGGGCTTTTATTCTGGCACATTAAAACAATAGTACTTTATTTGATTAGTTGGCATGTAGAAAAATCATTGTGAGTGTTTAATTGCATAGAAACTAAGATGATGGGAACCAGAGCTGGCTTAAAGATCTACAACTCAAACATAGCAATTTTACTTACTATCCAAAAACTTCATCAATGATAGTAAAACAGTGCTTACTCTCAAAATGAACCACAGATTTGGGAATGAATGTTTTCTGTTGGTACCATTTTTTGTATGTATACTGCAAACTCTGATAAGTTGAGTCTACTCAAAATATTAGAGGAAACTCGTCACCTTAAATTAATTGAGTTTTGACGAAATAAAGACAAAATAAAGTGGTATTAAATCAGAAATTTAAGTCCAACAGTTACACAAACTACACTTAAATTTATTGGCTGTATTTTTTTTCTTTTTTACAACAGCAATAGTAAGGAGCACAAACTGAGATTTAACTACTTCATAAAGACATAAATACTATATCGTCGCTGTCCAATAAAAAACAGTATCTTCAAAATTGCAACTTTACAGGAAAGACCAAAACATACTTTACTTACAATGCAAGTCAATGAAACCAGAATTTTTACCAAGCTATTTTGGAGCACTTCTCTTGGTCCACTCGTCATGAAATTTCCACACAATGTAAACAACCACTGGCTTGTTCAAATGATGTAAAAAACTTAAAATCAACAAAAATGGAGATACATTTTTTTATTGGGCAGCGACGATATACTCTAACACTTACATTGGAGTAGATGATAGAATTGGTGACCTTGTAAGTCATCTTGTTACGACTAAACTGACACATTCGAGGTTTCAACACCTAAAACATGTAATATGCATTAGTAATATAGTGGCTTTCATATTAGTAATATGAAAGTTGAATTTGACCAGATGTAACATGTGAATGTATTGCTTGTTTGAAAAAAAAACTAAGCCAACTAATTGCTCTCTTATTGCTCATTTCTTTGATTTTGCTTTATTCACTAAATAAGTGTGCTTGAATTTTCCACCAGATGGTAAAAGCATGACAGCAACCAACTGCAAGAACCGCATAAGGACTTTCAATGTACCTCTCCACCTTGAATGTTTTTATTTAAATATGTTTTAGGCCTTATCTTAAACCTGCACCCAAACAGTTTTAGGCTCATCAGCCACCATATGGTCTGGTTCTACCACTGTGAACAATCCTGACAAGTTTCTAGAATAGAACAGTTTACGTTAAACCACTCAGTTCTGAAAAATGTATATAAATCAATACAATTATTGGCAAACGAAAGAAACTGAACAACAGCAATGCTGTTACTGTAATATATTTTACCCATGTGGAAAATACATGGGTGATTCTTCAATTAGAGGAACTTTTACGTCCCTAGGTTATAAATTTGTGTTAAAATTACTTTCATACAAAACAAACATTTTAGGTATTAAAAAGGTCATCCCTTTCATCACCAAAAAAAATTGCACACCAAAATAATTATGATTTCTATTTTTATAATGATTTAAACATCAATATTTTGCTACTTTGGCCTTGTAACCCAGACTTTAAAACATCTGTGCCCCAATAAAATGCCAAAAGTGATGAATTTATGGAAAAGATCACAATATGAGTTTCATAAAAACTTAAAAAGAAACTAAATGTACTGTTTACTTTCATATTTGTAACTATGCATATTTTTGAGTAAAATATTAGCATCCCCAACATTATCACCATTACCGCAACAGTGTATGACTTCTGCAGGGAACTATTTAAAGGTAGCACTTGTTTATGTTGTAACCATGGAAACAAAGACAAGCACATGTCAGCCATGAGTGAGGAGTGACATGTTAATGTGTGTAAATGGGAGTAACTGAATCGTGTATTGCTCCTGATCATAGAGTACATTTATTCAGAGTCATTACCGTTTACATCAGTACGTCATTACTTTACAACTAAACATTACATTTACACATTATTTATTTATTTACAACTAAACATTACATTTACACATTATGTATGTATTCATTTATAATTAAACATTACATTTACACATTATTTATTTATTTATAACTAAACATTACATGTACACATTATTTATTTATTTATTTACAACTAAACATTACATTTACACATTATTTATTTATTTATTTGTAACTAAACATTACATTTACACATTATTTACTTATTTACAACTAAACATTACATTTACACATTATTTATTTATTTATTTACAACTTAACATTACATTTACACATTATTTACTTATTTACAACTAAACATTACATTTACACATTATTTATTTATTTATAACTAAACATTACATTTACACATTATTTATTTATTTATTTACAACTAAGCATTACATTTACACTTTATTTATTTATTTATTTATAATTAAACATAACATTTACACATTATTTATTCATTTATAACTAAACATTACATTTGCACATTATTTATTTATTTATTTACAACCAAACATAACATTTACACATTATTTATTTATTTATTTATTTATAACTAAACATAACATTTACACATTATTTACTTATTTACAACTAAACATTACATTTACACATTATTTATTTATTTATTTACAACTTAACATTACATTTACACATTATTTACTTATTTACAACTAAACATTACATTTACACTTTAATTATTTATAACTAAACATTACATTTACACATTATTCATTTATTTACAACTAAACATTACATTTACACATTATTTATTTATTTACAACTAAACATTACATTTACACATTTTATATTTATTAATAACTAAACATTACATTCACACATTATTTATTTATTTATGACTAAACATTACATTTACACATTTTTTATTTATAAATAACTAAACATTACATTTACACATTATTTATTTATTTATAACTAAACATTACATTTACACATTATTTATTTATTTTTGTGGATTTAAAGAGCATCTTGTACTAGCTGTTAACTAATTTTAGTAAATCCATGGTCTAGCTAGCTTTTTTCTTAAAAGTGAAAATTGTCATTACCGCAACACGTCATTACCAACACATAACCTGTTGAGGTGGTAATGACATTTGTTGATGGTAATGACAGGTTTTCAATTTTACCATCAGTATCTTTTAAATTATTTAGAATTTAAATATAATTAAGTCTAACAGTGTTATTTAATAATGTAATTCAAGTGAAATGCTTTACTTTATAAAACTAAGTTAAGAGCCCGCAATTGAAGCATCACCCACATACACATTTGAATCAAGTGCAATCAACGTACCAGCTTGTTTTAGCGCATGTGCTAAAAAAAACATGCTCAAAACCCTAAAACTGGGAGAGAAATGGTGAAAAACTGTTATCGACTGACACAAACAATGATGGAACTGGACATGCTGCACCTTGCTGGTCTTGTTTGGGTTTTTATTCATGAACCCGAAGCAAAATTGCAGTCTGTGGTTGGTAAAATGCAGACATTATTTTCTATGTGTTGTCTATCCATCTTTCCACATTGCCCGCCCAACGACATCCCTGCTCATTTCACGCTACAAGACCCGTGTGTGTTACCAGTCATAAAAATCAATCATTGGAAAACGCCTCCACGCAACAAATCAAGAAAGAATTACAGCCGAGAATTTACGGTTTCATAAATCTTTGCGGACAAACCGTTGAAAAATGCCTTCTGGCGTCCAGTTTATAAACCCGAATCCACAGGAACGCTCACAACTCCAACCATATATACACCAGTCCAACCAGGAGTGGTGAAGCCAGCTAGAGATGGGGAAACCCTCCAGCACCTTCACTGTTCAATCATTCATAAGCTGTTATCAATAGCTCGTTAAGTGCATGGTAATGCATGCAAATCAATACATTTGAATAGAGCTCTGGCTTCGGGATAGGCACGAGAGGAACGATGTTTGGAAAGAGTTGGGGATTTACGGCCAAAGAGCTGCCATTTTTAATGCAAATGTGATTCGGCCATTCGAGGAATATCGTCAGTGGGAAATCTGAAAAGTCATCACGTTATGGATCTAACACCAGTGGGCGAAGGCAGGTGTGACGAGGGGAGCGTGTGTACGAGCAGTGTTTTTTCCTTACGGGTAAAAAAAAAAACATAAGAGTTCGAAGTCAGAGGTCACGGAATTGGGCCATTCACCAAGGTACCATGGCAACAGCACAAAGCACAGCAGCTGTCAGGTAATGACATTCACTCACTATGTGTGTGTGTGTGTACATATCAGTGTGTGTAAGTTGGGGGTTGGGGTGGTGGTAGACATACTTAACCAAAGGAACCATTTATCAGCCGAAGCTGGTTTTCAATTTCCGTTTCTACTCTTGATAGAGAATATGGGTACAGTGGGTCCTCAGGGACCCCCAAACCGCACGGATTTGTGCTTTTTCAGACTTTGAACAACTTGGGAATTAAGGCCACTGCACACTGGACGTTCCAAGTCACAAAATATTCCAACCAGTTGTTTATAATAATGGTGCACACACCGGTGCTGGCATTTGGTGTGGACCCTGAGGACTAGTCGACTAGTCATATATATCAAGATACAGTGCAGCTGTAGCCTTAAATATATGAGCAGCCAAGCACTAAAGGTCTAGGTCTGCATTTATTTCGTCCAACTTCTCTCAAAGGTTATGGATTTGGATGGGAACGTGGCAGGACCACTGGGGGCAGTGTAGCCAACATGTAACAACAATTACTGGTAACAACTACTACTGATGTAGCCACTGTGTCTCTAATAACTGTGTAGTTATGAACAACTCATGTAAGAACAGTCTACAACTACTAGTGATGTAGCCACGGTTACAGATGGATTGCTGTTATGTAGCATGTTCATCAATTTAAGTTTTTAGGTAATTGTGTAACTGGTAGATGTAACAGCATATTTTTATTTATGTAATTACATGTGTGTAATAAATTAAGAATAATTACATTCATATAAACTACTGTTTTTTCCAACAAGTCTGGGGTCCACTTTTAAGTGTCTCTAACAACTGTTTAGTTACACATGAGCAACACATGGAATTACAGTCTAACTACTAGTGATGTAGCCACGGTTACAGATGGATTACAGTAGTACAGTTTATGTAAATACACATATAACAACAATGCAACTACTAGTTATGTAGCCACTGTTACAGATGGATTGCGTAGCATGTTCATCAATTTAAGTTCTTAGGTAATTGTGTAACTGGTAGATGTAACAGAATATTTTATGTTATGTAATGTACACATAATAATTGTAATTTCTGAGTTCAGAGCTTAACAACAACAACAACATTGTAACTACTACTGATGTAGCCATTGTGTCTCTAATAACTGTGTAGTTACACATGAGCAACTAATGTAACAACAGTGTAACTACTAATTATGTAGCCACTGTTACAGATGGATTGCTGTTACGTAGCAGGTTCATCAATTTACTCAGGTAATTGTGTAACTGGTCGATGTAACAGCATATTTTCATTTATGTAATTACACATGTGTAATAAGTTGAGAGTAATTACATTCATATAAACTGCTTTTTCCAACAAGTCTTTTCTGGGTTCCACTTTTATGTTAAGTGTCGCTAATAACTGTGTAATTACACATGAACAACACATGTAACAATAAAGTAACTACTAATGTTGTAGCCACTGTTACAGATGGGTTACAGTAGTACAGCTTACGTAAATACACATGTAACAACAATGTCTAATAATAGGTAATAAGTAATCTTAGGTAATTGTGTAACTGGTAGATGTAAAAGCATATTTTCGTTTATGTAATTACACATGTGTAATAAATTGAGAGTAATTACATTTATATAAACTATTGCTTTTTCCAACAAGTCTTTTCTGGGTTCCATTTTTATGTTAAGTGTCTCTAATAACTGTGTAGTTACAACATGTAACAACAGTGTAACTACTAGTGATGTAGCCTCTGTTACTGATGGATTGCTGTTGTGCAGCATATCTATCAATTTTAATTCTGGTATATTAAACAAAATATTTTTGTTTCGGTAATTAGACATATGTAATAAGTTGAAGGTAATTACATTTTTATAAACTACTGCTTTTTATCTTTGTCTATCTATCTATCTATCTATCTATCTATCTATCTATCTATCTATCTATCTATCTATCTACCTATCTATCTATCTATCTATCTATCTATCTATCTATCTATCTATCTATCTAAACGTATGTATATCTAAAGTATGTTTTATGGAGTCAACGTGGCTTAAAGAATTATGAGTGTAATGCAGTGTGATAGTTATGTTCATGAACTGAAGGTACTGAGGATGTACCTCGAGGCTGCCTCCCCAGCGATAGTTCAGTGCCTTGTTTGTCTGAGAGTGCGGCCACAAACAGGGCAGCTGGAGACCCGAGACGTGCTTTGCAGATGAGCTTTTGTTGTGTTTTATTAAGTTTTCGCCTCGGGCGCTCTGCCTACAGAAGACCACGGGCTGTCTGATGTAAACTGCACACGAAAATCACCACAGCTCCCAGAATCCTACCCCTGCCCCTCAATGTCACGGTGCACCGGTCTTAAGTGGAGACAAGCACTTGTTTATATGCCATATGCTTGTAGCAAAAAGTTCCATCTACACTCGAGTTAGCTTTTCGGAGTGAAATACAAGATCCTACTTTATATTAACTGTGTAATTATGATGAACAACACATGTAACAAGAATGTAACCACGCTTGACTGGTAGTGTGTCTAAAACGTTTGACTGGTAGTGTACTAAAACGTTTGACTGGTAGTGTGTCTAAAACGTTTGACTGGTAGTGATCTAAAACGTTTGACTGGTAGTGTGTCTAAAACGTTTGACTGGTAGTGTACTAAAACGTTTGACTGGTAGTGTATCTAAAACGTTTGACTGGTAGTGTATCTAAAACGTTTGACTGGTAGTGTATCTAAAACGTTTGACTGGTAGTGTAATGAAACGTTTGACTGGTAGTGATCTAAAACGTTTGACTGGTAGTGTGTCTAAAACGTTTGACTGGTAGTGTATCTAAAACGTTTGACTGGTAGTGTATCTAAAACTTTTGACTGGTAGTGTATCTAAAACGTTTGACTGGTAGTGTATCTAAAATGTTTGACTGGTAGTGTACTAAAAGGTTTCGCTGGTAGTGTTACTAAAATGTTTGACTGGTAGTGTATCTAAAACGTTTGTCTGGTAGTGTACGAAAACATTTGACTGATAGTGTACTAAAACGTTTGGCTGGTAGTGTATCTAAAACGTTTGACTGGCAGTGATCTAAACATTTGGCTGGTAGTGTATCTAAAACGTTTGACTGGTAGTGTAGCTAAAACGTTAGACTGGTAGTGTATCTAAAACGTTTGACTGGTAGTGTATCTAAAACGTTTGACTGGTAGTGTACTAAAACGTTAGACTGGTAGTGTATCTAAAACGTTTGACTGGTAGTGTATCTAAAACGTTTGGCTGGTAGTGTACTAAAACGTTTGACTGGTAGTGTTCTAAAACGTTTGGCTGGTAGTGTACCTAAAACGTTTGGCTGGTAGCGTACTAAAACGTTTGACTGGTAGTGTACTAAAACGTTAGACTGGTAGTGTATCTAAAACGTTTGTCTGGTAGTGTACGAAAACATTTGACTGATAGTGTACTAAAACGTTTGGCTGGTAGTGTATCTAAAACGTTTGACTGGCAGTGTACTAAAACGTTAGACTGGTAGTGTATCTAAAACGTTTGACTGGTAGTGTAGCTAAAACGTTTGACTGGTAGTGTACTAAAACGTTAGACTGGTAGTGTATCTAAAACGTTTGACTGGTAGTGTACTAAAACGTTTGGCTGGTAGTGTATCTAAAACGTTTGTCTGGTAGTGTACTAAAACGTTTGGCTGGTAGTGTTCTAAAACGTTTGGCTGGTAGTGTACTAAAACGTTTGACTGGTAGTGTACCTAAAACGTTTGGCTGGTAGCGTACTAAAACGTTTGACTGATAGTGTACTAAAATGTTTGACTGGTAGTGTATCTAAAACGTTTGATTGGTAGTGTACTAAAACATTTGTCTGGTAGTGTATCTAAAACGTTTGGCTGGTAGTGTACTAAAACGTTTGACTGGTAGTGTACTAAAACGTTTGGCTGGTAGTGTATCTAAAACGTTTGACTGGTAGTGTATCTAAAACGTTTGACTGGCAGTGTACTAAAATGTTTGTCTGGTAGTGTACTAAAACGTTTGGCTGGTAGTGTACTAAAACCTTTGTGATCTAAAACGTTTGACTTGTAGTGATCTAAAAATCATATCTAAAAGTCATATCTTTTAGGCTATGTCCCGAATCTTGAAAGCCGCCATATTGGATCAAGGGTAAGGTTTTCCAATGGGAAGGTGGTCATGTAGCAGATCAAAGAAGACCAGGATTGTCTCAGAAATGGATTGATACATTCAGATTTGCAACATCTCTTGTGGTTCACCACAGAAATTTGCTACAATGGTGCTGAACACAGATCTTAAAGCACAGTTCAGCACCAGGGACATCACACTGTTGTTCAATGTGGTTGCTGTTGTCAAATATATCGGTTTTCACGATGGCGGCTATGTTCGTAACATAGACTAAAAGATCAGGTATAGATATAGGAACACATTGGTAATAACATGGGCGTCCCTGCATTTGTAAGTAGACTGGAACAGCATTAGATGTTCAACAATATATATTAAGACAGTATTTACACCGGAGATGCCAGCTTTCCTAACCAACACATGAGTGGAAATAACCTCACTGTCCAAAGAAAAAGATGTATCTCCATTTTTGCTGATTTTATTTTTTCACCTCATTTGAACGTGTCAGCTGTCGTTTACAATGTGTAAAAAATCATGAAGAATGGACCAATAGAAATGCTCCAAAATATCTTGGAAAAATATCTGATTCCATTGACCAAAGAAGAGATTGACACATATGTAAGTACATAAGCTGTACTGCTGTAAATAAACCATCTATATATATGGTGTATATACACAAAAGTTTAGGATCACTTTAGAATTTTATTTCATGCAATTCACAAACAATATTGTCCATTTCACAATTAATGTAAGTGTATCAGATGATTTTTAAAGAATAAAAATGTTTGTATTAAAGTCTATTTTTGTATAGAGGCTTATTTTACATATAGTCCTATTATCAGCAATTCTCAGTCATCTGTCTAAATCTCCTGGTACGGCCGCCAATCCAAGTTAAGGATGTTATTGGACTAATTGGTTGTTAAGACACTCTTGCTCAATTGTGATGCACAGCTGAAAAACATTCTACTAATAAGTGAGTATAAAAGGGAGAACAACATTCTAGGTTAGCTTAGTATCTGAAGATCAGCAGTTGATGGCTTGCTGACCGACTCACAATGACCAGAAAGAAACAACTTTCTTTAGAGACCCGTCAGTCCATTGTTGTGTTAAGGAAGAAAACAAGAACATTTCTCTGTGATCCCAAACATTTGAGCGGTAGTATATATATATATATACATATACCAGTCCGGTTTATGACCCTGTATTTCAGTTTGCCTTGGATTTGGTTTCACCTCTTGTAGTTTTTTCCACAAAATAAAAGTTATTTGTGTTTGGCAGTAGAACAGATCTCCGGCCCACTTTTTCACTGCAGATTTACAATTGCTGTTTCTACGGCAATGAATTAAACCCCGAATGAGGCAGTAGACAGTCACGTTACACATTTACACCAAGACAGGCAGCTATTGTATGATGTTTAAGGTTTTAATCCATTAAATCTATGAGTAGAGAGTAAAATGAGTTGGAGCTTGATGTTTCTTGCTGACCTCACCATCACAGTACTTGAAGACACAAAGAACCAAGGAGCCAACTGTAGCCATCCTTGTGGACCCACCTTGGTTTTATTCTCAGAGTTTGACCTAATGAATTCTTTTAGATTAGCAAAAGTCACCCAACTGAGATTTGATAGATAGATAGATAGATAGATAGATAGATAGATAGATTAAATGTAAACCTAATAAAAGACCATTTTCAGGTTGCCAGATAAGGACAGGTATCCTCAGATCTGAAGGCCTAGAAGGCCCTCAGGCTTCACTGTGGTCAAAAGTTTTAATAGTTCCAGCAGAACTTGGTGTCAGAAGCAGTTGGCCAGTGGGTTTGAGCAAGACTGGAAGTGGGTCAGCTCGCTGATCGTTATATAAGGCGTGTATGTTGTACTCAGTATGCTATAGAACATGCCTCGCATTGCATAATCAGGTCTGGAAGATCGCCTATTACTCTGCCAAGGAGAGAGAGCTTGTCTGTTCATCCATCTGTCCAACATTACAGGCCAACACACACACACACACACACAGATACACACACAGATACACACACATATACACACATATACACACACATATACACACATATATACCCACACACACACATACACACACACACACACACACACACACATACACACACACACATACACACACACACACACATATATACACACACACACACACATATATACATACACACACACACACATACATATACACACATATATACACATACACACACATACATACACACACACACACATATATACATACACACACACATATATACATACACACACACACACATATACACACATATATACACATACACACACATACATACACACACACACACACCGATACAAACACACACACATATATATACACACACATATATACACACACATACACACACACACACATACACACACATACACACACACACATACATACATATACACACAGACACACATATACACACACAAACACACACACATATATACACACACACACACATATACACACACACATACACACACATACACACATACATACATATACACACAGACACACAGAAGATCTGCTCATGTGAAGATTCTCTCTCTGTCTCTCTGTGTCTCTCTCTCTCTCTTTCTCTCTATCTATCTGTCTCTCTCTCTCTCTCTCTCTTCTAATCAACGGCTCCTGTATCCCTGTAGCTTGTTCTGGCTCTGTTAGTTTTATCAATAGCTGAGCAGAATGGTCTGAAGTGCTTCTGTTTGAATTAGATTTCTACCTCCAGGCTGAGTGACTGTAGCATCTCATCAAGCCTTATTGTCAGTTGAGAGCAAGGGTCTGGTGGGGAAACACACAAAGAAGAGAAACGTTCACGTCCTTAAAGAAGTTCACGACGATGAAGAAGATGCTTGTTCACAGTGTCTGTAATGACATAACAGAGATACATCACTCAGCACGTGTTCAAAGAAAGCAACTGTGTGTAGATCATCACCGATCAGTTCCAGACTACAGGAACTCTGCTGACCACTAAACCACTGCTGACCACTAGACTACTGCTGACCAGATATTACTTTTGTGCTGATTAACAGTAAAGTATAAATGTCAGTGCATTCAGTAATTATTCAGTAATTATTCAGTATTTATTCAGTGTTTAGTCAGTAAATATTCAGTAATTGTTCAGTAATTATACAGTAATATTCAGTAATTATTCAGTAATATTCAGTAATTATTCTGTATTTATTCAGTAATATTAAGCAATTATTCAGTGATATTTAGTTAATATTTAGTAATATTCAGTAATTTTTTTGTAATTTTCAATATTATTCAGTAGTTTCTCAGTAATATTCAGCAATTATTCAGAAATATTTAATAATATTCAGTATTATTTAGTAATATTCAGTAATATTCAGTATTGTTCAGTAATATTCAGTAACTTCAGAAAAATTAAGTAATATTCAGTAATATTCAGTATTGTTCAGTAATGTTCAGTAATTATTTAGTATTATTCAGTAATTATTCAGTAATATTCAGTTTTATTCAGAAATTATTCAGTAACTATCTAGTAATATTCAGTAGTATTCAGTTTTATTCAGTAGTTTTAAGTGTAAGTATGTATTTAATGATATTTGATTGTATCAGTTTTCCAAACCGCATGTATTATTTTGGTTGTTTTTTTTAATTCTGACATGTAATATTTGGTATAATTGTTCTGGGCAACAGGAGAATATCAATACACTACGAGAAAACACCCTGTTAACTCTTACTTCACCTTTTAGATAGATCGATAGATAGATAGATAGATAGATAGATAGATAGATAGATAGATAGATAGATAGATAGATAGATAGATAACCAGAATAAAAACTCCTGACAGGACGAGGATGTATGAGCCTGTAATAATAAACTGTATTTAAAGCTGTCGTAAATACACCGTGAGCCCCTTTTATTTACAGATAGATCATTTGTGGCAGCCGAAAAATAAACCAGAAACTTGAAACGATCTTCAAATTCAGAATGACTCCTTCAAATGATTTTCAAGGTCAGCTCGTGTCATTGCGTTAAGCAGATGGTAATATTCTCTCAGAATAGAAGCCACGATGAGGCAATACGAGGAAATAACAGGATGTTTTCCGCCTTTACCCCCAGTTAATTCTCCCAAACAGCATTCCTCTGCATTTCCATTCCTCAACACTTCAATGCAGAGTCTATGATGTGTATTGCCTTGTGATGCAGTCGATGCAGTTCTCACTTACACTGATACCTTAACAAATCGAATACAATCAGGAATTCTTATGCTCAGCAAGAAAGCATATGAATGTATATATACTTCACATCACATTTCAGCTGCTATTGTTATTGTTACTTATGACGCAAATCAATAAATAATATTTCAGTAAGGAAGTGAATTGTGTGCAAACTATCACAGAGCATCCAATAATAAAGACAGTGTGGAGCTTCTTTTATATAGTGATATAGAGTTAAAGGCACACGCGCAAAGTGCTTTGTTTTTATTAGATAATATATTTCTTTATTTAGTATTGTCTCTTATGTGGCCATTGTTCAAGATCTATTTCAGTGAGGATAAGTTTAGACTCACCCATGGAATAGTTTGGATTCCATAAGCGTCATCACCCCAGGGCACTCTGGTGTAGAAGAGGTTTCACCTTAGAAACTTCTGCAGTAAGGTTATACAGATAGATAGATAGATAGATAGATAGATAGATAGATAGATAGATAGATAGATAGATAGATAGATAGTTATGCTGAGATAGATAGATAGATAGATAGATAGATAGATAGATAGATAGATAGATAGATAGATAGATAGATGTCCAAATTGTCCTCTAATAGTTTTAGCTTGCAGCCTTCTATGCTGGAGTTCAAACACCAGTATGTACACCAGTATGGACACCAGTATGGACACCAGTATTTACACCAGTATGGACACCAGTATGGACACCAGTATGGACACCAGTATTTACACCAGTATGTACACCAGTATTTACACCAGTATGGACACCAGTATTTACACCAGTATGGACACCAGTATGGAAACCAGTATGGACACCAGTATTTACACCAGTATGTACACCAGTATGGACCACAAATTAAATGACATTAAATGAAGTTCATGTTTCTGTTTTCTCCTCCTTGTCACGTCCTGCCCTGTTTCCCTCGTCCTTGCCTGTTTGTTTACGTTTCTGTTTGTAGTCCATGTGCCATGTGCCTGTTTTGCCCTCTCCTTGGTGGTTCATTGTCTATTGTTGCGTGTAGACCCTGTTTGTTTGTGTTTCTGGTTTGATAATTCATGTTTGTTTTTGCTTAGTGTTTGTTTGATTTTTACCAGTAAAGTATTTTTGGTTAAAACCTTGCACCTGCGTCAGCCCCCTTCATCCTGCTGATCATCCCCGGCACCTCTCCTGGTCCAGCGTGATAGAATGAACCACCACAATGGACGCAGCAAGGTTTGTCGGCTCTAGGCTCGCCATACGCAGGGAGCCTTTCCGTCAGCGAGCTCCGGAGACTCCCCCCGCTCCAGATCCCTCACTGGTCCGTGCAGCCTTGGCGTGGGTCCCCTCCAAGCCTTCTGGAAATACCTCCAGGAATAAAGGTAGGAGGGGATCCGGGAGGAAGCATGGGGCCAACCCCCCTGAAAATTTTTTGGGGGGGGTAGGGGATCTGGGAGCGAGCTCAGGCGAGCTAAGGGTGGGAGGTCTCCGGGTTGAGGCGGTGGCTCTCGGCACAAGGCAGTCTCGAGCCCCCACCTGCTCTGAAGCACGGCCACCCACGCACTCCCTCGTGGCGTCACTCTCTAGTCCCTCTGGCGGTAGGAGGAACCGTGAGCCGGTGCAGAACTTCACAGCGCTACCAGAGGCATGGGAGCGTGTACTGGGCCCGTGCTTTGCTCCGGAGTTGCAGCTGCCCCAAAACCCTGCAAAGCAGCTGCAACACTCTGCCCGCTTGGACTCGTGGCAGCGCGAGCATTCTTTCACGGTGCCATTCTCCAGCCCCGCTGGCGCTCAGGTGCCACCCAGTGGTCTGGAGCGGGGATATTCATACTCCGATGCTGCCGCCAGAGACAATAATCTCCGCCTACTCGCCCACAGCGTCGCGGCTCCCCTTCCCTGTGTTATGACCTCTCGGCCGCTCAGAGCAGCCTCCGAGGGTGTCACCGCAGCTCCCGCTGCCTCTGTGGGTGTTGCCGCTGCCTCCGTGGGCGTCGCCGCAGCTCCCGCTGCCTCCGTGGGCGTCGCCGCAGCTCCCGCTGCCTCCGTGGGCGTCGCCGCAGCTCCCGCTGCCTCCGTGGGCGTCACCGCAGCTCCCGCTGCCTCCGTGGGCGTCACCGCAGCTCCCGCTGCCTCCGTGAGTGTCACCGCTGCCTCCGTGGACGTCAATGCAGCGAGGCCTGCTGCCTCCGTGGACGTCGCCGCAGTCCCTGCTCCCCAGTCGGCTCCTGTTCCTGCTCCCCGGACAGTGATCCGGGCGTCTTCTGACTCCGCCCCCCGGTCTGTTCCTGTGCCTGCTCCCCGGGCGGAGGTCCGGTCTGTTCCTGTGCCTGCTCCCCGGACGGTGGTCCGGTCTGCTGCGGCTCCTGACTCCGCCCCCCGGGCGGCTCCTGACTTTGTTTCCCGTTTGGCTCCTGACTCCGCCCCCCGGGCGGCTCCTGACTTTGTTTCCTGTTTGGCTCCTGACTCCGCCCCCCGGGCGGCTCCTGATTCCGCCCCTCGGGCGGCTCCTGACTTTGTTTCCCGTTTGGCTTCTATGTCTTATCCTGGTCCTGCCCATGTTCCGTATTTTGTCGTGTCCCCTGTCCCAGGTTGTGTATTGGTCCCTATTACTATGCTAGTCCCTGTCCCTGTGTCTGTATCCGTTCCTGTCCCGGTTTCCTTTGGTTTCTCTGTTCCTGTGCCTGTCAATGTGTCTGTTCCTTTCCCAGTCGTAGTATATGTTCCTGTTCCCCTGTCATTGTTTTCATCTCCTGTCCATTCCCCTGTCCAGTCTTTGGCCCAGTCCCATGTCAGTTCCCCTGTCCAGTCTGATGTTCCGTCTCATGTCCAGTCTTTCGTTCGGTCCCCAGTTCAGTCTCATGTCTCGTTTCCTGTTCCATCCCCAGTCCAGTCTTGTGATCGTTCCCCTGTCCAGTCTGGTGTTCCGTCTCATGTCCAGTATCTCGTTCGGTCCCCAGTTCAGTCTCATGTCTCGTTTCCTGTTCCATCCCCAGTCCAGTCTTGTGATCGTTCCCCTGTCCAGTCTGGTGTTCCGTCTCATGTCCAGTCTTTCATTCGGTCCCCAGTTCAGTCTCATGTCTTGTTTCCTGTTCCATCCCCAGTCCAGTCTTGTGATCGTTCCCCTGTCCGGTTTGGTGTTCCGTCTCATGTCCAGTCTTTCATTCGGTCCCCAGTTCAGTCTCATGTCTTGTTTCCTGTTCCATCCCCAGTCCAGTCTTGTGATCGTTCCCCTGTCCGGTTTGGTGTTCCGTCTCATGTCCAGTCTTTCGTTCGGCCCCCAGTTCAGTCTCATGTCTCATTTCCTGTTCCGTCCCTTCTCCAGTCTTGTGTCCAGTCCCCTGTTCAGTCTTGTCCCCCCATTCCAGTTTCCAGTCCCATGTCTTGTCTAGTGTTTATCTTGTTTTGTTCTGGCCTCCCCCTTGGGCGGGCTCCAGGGGTGTGTTCACTTTCGCGCCTCTGGAGCGGCGCTTTTAAAGGGGGGGTTCTGTCATGTCCTGCCCTGTTTCCCTCGTCCTTGCCTGTTTGTTTACGTTTCTGTTTGTAGTCCATGTGCTTGTGTTTGTCTTTCACCATGTGGTTCTGTTTGGTAGTCATGTGATCCTTGTCTCCGCCCTCCACCTGGTTCCCATTGTCACCAGCTGTCTCCTCTTTCCTCTCGTTATCCAGTGTATATAGTCTGCCTGTTTTGCCCTCTCCTTGGTGGTTCATTGTCTATTGTTGCGTGTAGACCCTGTTTGTTTGCGTTTCTGGTTTGATAATTCATGTTTGTTTTTGCTTAGTGTTTGTTTGATTTTTACCAGTAAAGTATTTTTGGTTAAAACCTTGCACCTGCGTCAGCCCCCTTCATCCTGCTGATCATCCCCGGCACATCTCCTGGTCCAGCGTGATACTCCTATACGCCCTCAACCGTACTTGTGCATGTACACGGTTAGAAACCTCCAGATCCACCTTCTGATCCACCCTGTTGTGGATAAAGTCAAGCCTGTGAATGTATTATGGTAGGATAGTGTTTACTGTCTTCTGGGTCAGCCTCTTACTGAGATAACCCTCCAGACCTGGACTCCGGCTTATTTCCCCCCGCGGAATTCCATTTACCATTCCTGATCAGGGAACTGGGCTTGTGAACACGGACCAAATCCGCCTGGCCGTGGGAAAGAAGCTCAGCGGCCATGACATCTTTCTTTTGTGCGAGCGGATTGAAAGACGTAGTCGCCGGCTTTATCCCTGAGAGACTCCCCTCAGAGGCCGGGGCGGCTTCATATCCGGAACTCCAGCGAGGAAGATGATAGCACGAGGGAAATGAAAGCATTAACTCTGTGGTGTATGACTTTGCAAGAGCGCTGGGAGGAGATGGCCGAGCGGACCATAAAGCTGAAAGCTGCAATTCCGCCTTGCTTATAAACTTTCTGCTTGCGCTCAAAGAAAGAGCCGCGGCCATCGATCGCTTTTTAAAAGCGGACAATTAGTTCGGGAATAATTTCATGTTGAAACTGTGGTTAAAAGTCCTGCTGACCGCAACACTTCCATTCCTGCGAGTCATCACAGTGGGCTCTCTTTAGAGCGCGTTGGTGGAGAGGCACTTTTCCTCGACGAGGAGGGGCCTTGGGGCCGTAAGAGCTTTGTTGGTTCAAGCGATGTTGACTCGGTAGCAAAGGACAGTCGCATCTATTGTGTCCTTGAATGAGGCAAGATCTGTTTTTCCAAGGTTATCTCTCAATAGCGCTGGAGTATGTGCAGTAGATAAACTCGCTGACCGCTTCGGTAGACACTCCAGCGTTGTTGGTCCACTTTGTTGGTGTAGAGACTGTGTTCCATCTACCAATGCACAAACTGTGTTATCCATCCTGTGGCCCCATAACAATGGTCAAACGATGGTGACCACATGAGAGTTTTAGCCTCTAGAGTAAGTAATGCTTTTCCATATGTCAGTGTGTTTATTTAACCCTTTCCAAGCTTCTCCTAAACAACCCAGTATTATTTACAGTTCTCATCTAATACCTGCTTTGACTGCTCAGTACTTCATTAAGCTAAATCAATATTGCTGCTGAAGGAACTGAATACATTAATACAATGTCTGGGGCGTCCAGGATAAATCTGGAACCTAACTTTATTCTTCAAACGGGAGCTCAAGATATGATCTACTTCTCTCACAATAAGATATTTGTATTACTTTGTAAACCACATTGTCCAGTTGAACTGACCATACAGGAGCATGGCTGTCATCCCAGAAGAAAGCCCACAAACAGTTTGCTGAAGACAAGCAGACTAAGGACATGGATTACTGGAACCATGTCCTGTGGTCTGATGAGACCAACATAAACTTATTTGATTCAGATCATGTGTGGACAGCAACCAGGTACAAAGACAAGTGTTTCTTGCCTACAGTGAAGCATGATGGTGGGAGTGTCATGGTTAGGGGCTGCATGAGTGCTGCTGGCTGTGGGAAGCTACAGTTCATTGAGGGAACCAAGAATGCCAACATGTACTGAAGTATCCTGAGGAAGAGCCTGATCCCCCTCCTTCGGAAACTGGGCTCAAGGCAGTATTTCAACACGATTCCAACAATGACTCCAAACACACCTCCAAGACGACCCCTGACTGTAAAGATGGCCAAGACCTAAACCCTATTAAGCATCTGTGGGGCATCCTCAAACAGAAGGTGGAGGTGCGCAAGTTCTCCAACATCCAGTCCAAGATGCTGGACTGGCCAAGACTTAAACCCTATTGAGCATTTGTGGGGCTCCTCAAAACAGAGGGTGGAGGAGCGCAAGTTCTCCAACATCCACCAGCTCCGTGGTGTCATTAAGAGGATTCCAGTGGCACCCTGTAAAGTTCTAGTGAAGTCCATGCCCAAGAGAGTTAAGGCAGTGCTGGAAAATAATGGTGGCCACACTAAATATTGACACTTTGGACACAATTAGGCCATTTTCACTTAGGGGTGTATTTACTTTTGTAAGATACTGTAAGTCAGGTTCAAGTAATGTAGATAAAGAAAAAATTGATGTGCTTGTTTTTCTTTGGACGGCGACCATACTGTTTAAGCTTATCGTAACTAAACTTGATTAAAACCCTATTACTATTTAAAAAGTACCTGGAGATATTGTTGGATGCTTCTGCTCAAGACCACCCGTCAGTGAGCTCAAGCCAAAAGCAGGCCGGCTTTGATGGATGCTTGTTGGTTTTGAAGATACGCCTTAAAATGGACCGAACGCTCAGGACAAGCTTCAGTCCACGAGCTTTGACGGAGATGAGAAAAGATAGAATATGCATAGCAGTTCTAGCTCGGCAGCTCAGCTCGCTGGAAGAGAGAAGACCCCGCCGCTGTGCTCATTTGCAGCAATTAATCTCATACTGTGCCGCTCCGTCGAAAGCCGTCTCTCGCAGTTTGCTGACGAGCGTCCTTTTCCACCTTTACTGCCTCCATATGGCAGCTGGTTAAATATACCTGACTCTCGCCACGTATGAGGTAGATCACAGACGAGCCGGGAAGACCTCTAGCTTCCTCCACGGTTCCAGACCATGAACTGAAGAAGAAGGAAACTACAGAAAGAATCCGTTTATCAGGGCCAAACAATCAGGACTGGGTCATAACTCGGCAAAGGGACGCACGGCCCGCTTTAGAGGGAAGGCCCGGGCTCATAACGTGGCCTTTAAGCCCACCTGCATGAGACGTCCCAAGGGAGGCAGGAGTTCATTAGTGTCTGGTGCAGAGCCGTGGACAGGAAGTAATGGGTCATATCGGAGTGCGCTGTTTATCTCAGCCTGTAGAGCCTAACGATGTGGGGGGGTCGTTGGCCTCCAACGTTGGTGGGGAGGGGGTTTCCATTAATAGGCAAAAGGCGTGGGCCGCCACGTTCTTTATTAGGGCCTTTTGAAGCCGCCTGATTGCTCGCAGCCTTGCACACAGCTGGAGGCTTATTTACTTATTGATGTTGCCATCGTGCTCCGGGTGACTCTACGTTATTGCGTGCAGGGAGAGGCTGAGAGGACAAGCTGCTGACGCCGTGATTGGATCTTTAGGCTGCTCTGCTAATAGATCAATAGTCTAACACCGGGCTGTGTGAAAGGCTTCACTGGAAATATGTAAATAGGAGGTTGTAGCAGTGAAATCTGTTATTTGTGTGTGATCCGCTACAGTTTGTGTATATTAACCAACTTATTGATATTAAAACTAATTACACGATCACTTGTTTAGCTAGAAAAACGCAAGATGGTGGCACATAAACGACAAATAGAGGAGTGCGGGTCAGTGTGTCTGTGGATTGGAGGTTGGGGATGTGTCCTAAATGAGTACAGGCAGTTTGGAGTTTGTAGGTTAAATGAAACCATAGACTGAGAAAAATAATCATCACTTCATTCCTTTATCATCACCAACATAGTTCCTTCATTCTTTTATCATTACCATCATAGCCCCTTCAGCACTTCATTCCATCACCAACATTGTTCCTTCATCCCTTCATTCCATTACATAGTTCCATCATCTGTTTATTTTGTCACCAACATAGTTCCTTCATGCGTTCATTCCATCTCCAACACTGGTCCTTCATTCCCTTCATCACCAACATAGCTCCTTCATCCCTTTATTACTTTACCAACAGTGTTCCTTCATTCCCTTCATTCCTTTATCATCACCAACAGTGTTCCTTCATTCCCTTCATTCCTTTATCATCACCAACAGTGTTCCTTCATCCTTCATTCCTTTACCATCACCAAAATTGTTCCTTCATCCCTTCATTCCTTTATCATCACCAACACTGTTCCTTCATTCCCTTCATTTCTTTATCATCACCAACATTGTTCCTTCATCCCTTCATTACTTTATCATCACCAACATTGTTCATTCATCCCTTCATTCCATTGCATAGTTCCATCATCCATTCATTCTTTGATCATCACCAGCATTGTTCCTTCATATGTTCATTCCATCCAAGGCTGTTCCTTCATTCCTTTCATTCCCTTCATCACCAACAATGTTCCTTCATCCATTCATTCCATCACCAACATTGGTCCTTCATTCCCTTCATCACCAACATAGCTCCTTCATCCCTTTATTACTTTACCAACAGTGTTCCTTCATTCCCTTCATTCCTTTATCACCAACAGTGTTCCTTCATTCCCTTCATTCCTTTATCATCACCAACAGTGTTCCTTCATCCTTCATTCCTTTATCATCACCAACACTGTTCCGTCATCCTTTCATTCCTTTATCATCACCAACACTGTTCTTTCATTCCTTCATTCCATCTCCAACACTGTTCCTTCATTCCTTTCATTCCCTTCATCACCAACAATGTTCCTTCATCCATTCATTCCATCACCAACATTGCTCCTTCATTCCGTCATTCCTTTATCATCACCAACACTGTTCCGTCATCCTTTCATTCCTTTATCATCACCAACACTGTTCTTTCATTCCTTCATTCCATCTCCAACACTGTTCCTTCATACCTTTATTCCATCACCAAAATTGTTCCTTTATCCGTTCATTACATCTCTAAAGCTGTTTATTAATTCCTTCATTCCTTTATCATCACCAACATTGTTCCTTCATTCCCTTCATTCCTTTATCATCATCACCAACACTGTTCCTTCATCCCTTCCTTACTTTATCATCACCAACATTGTTCCTTCATCCCTTCATTCCATTACATAGTTCCATCATCCATTCATTCTTTGATCATCACCAGCATTGTTCCTTCATATGTTCATTCCATCTCCAAGGCTGTTCCTTCATTCCTTTCATTCCCTTCATCACCAAAAATGTTCCTTCATCCATTCATTCCATCACCAACATTGCTCCTTCATTCCTTCATTCCTTTATCATCACCAACACTGTTCCGTCATCCCTTCATTCCCTCATCATCACCAACACTGTTCTTTCATTCCTTCATTCCTTTATCATCACCAACACTGTTCCTTCATCCATTCATTCCATCACCAACATTGCTCCTTCATTCCTTCATTCCTTTATCATCACCAACACTGTTCCGTCATCCCTTCATTCCCTCATCATCACCAACACTGTTCTTTCATTCCTTCATTCCTTTATCTATAGACTAACACTGTTCCTTCATCCCTTCATTCCATCACCAAAATTGTTCCTTTATCCGTTCATTACATCTCTAAAGCTGTTTATTCATTCCTTCATTCCTTTATCATCACCAACATTGTTCCTTCATTCCCTTCATTCCTTTATCATCATCACCAACACTGTTCCTTCATCCCTTCATTAATTTATCATCACCAACACTGTTCCTTCATTACTTTATCATCGCCAACAATGTTCTTCCATGTATACAGCACAAATGTGGTTTTGCTCTGAATTTGCACTTTTTTTTTTCCAACGAGCTACCATATTCTACTAACCTCTAAGAATAAACATGCCCAATCAATCATACAATCAACCAATCAACTAACGAACCAACCAACCTACCAACCAACCAACCAATCTACCAACCAACCTACCAACCAACCAACCGATCAAACAAACTCTAAAACTGAATAGATTAACTCAAGAAACAAGCATATCTAATGTTAGTGAAGCCCCCGTTAACCTAACCTCTAAACAACTATAGAAACATTTATTTCACTGAACTGCACAGTCCTGGCATAATCTAACACCATCAGCCTCAGCACAGCCATGAGCTCGGCTCATGCCAACACGCCAATGTGTCTCGATCTGCCATAGCGGGCCAAATGGAGTCTAATGGCACCGGACTTGAGTCAATTAATATACACAGACCTCAAATGGACTTCTGGAAAGCACCAAGGGACCAGACGAGCATGGAGAGTGCAAGTATCTCATTTAGATGTAGCTAATTTGTCATGCAGAGCTTTTTGTAGGATGCGGCGGACGCGCGGAAACGTGCAGCCGAGGCCGCTGAAAGCTGCCTTTGATCGCGTACCAGTGGCTCCCTATGGTGACATTACAGCAAGACAGCAAAGCAGGCAATTAGGGAAGTGGGTAGAGCTGCGCTCGGCCAGACGGCCGCGTGTGTATGTGTGCGTGTCGAGGCACATCAGCTGGAAGAGTGATGGCCAGCTTACCCGGCTGATATCTAGTGAACAGTTAAGATCCACCACCAAGCTACAGACACGCTAGTGAAGAACGAAGCTTATTATTTTTCAGCCAGTAGACCCAGTGGTCTCCCCAAAACCTGATAAACAACACAAATCCAGTGTTGCAACGCAGCAACAACAGTGAGCCCATCCTTCATGTTGGCAGTCATAACGCACGAGTGAATATTTAGAGTTTTAGGCCAGAAAAGCTTCCGCAGAGTTTATTTATCCTGATTAAGATTTATGTGCATTGATAATAAACCCACATCAGAAGTCAGGCTACGGGGGACTTCCCTCACTAATCACACTCCAATGTTGGGCTTGAGTTGCAGAGCTATGATGGAAATACTGAATCTGTGAACTCCAGTAATCTTAGAAATGGAATGCTTGCTGGAATTGAAATCTGTAAGTACTGCAACACAACACTTATACATTTTTTTGGGTTGAATATAAAGAACATGGTTAAAATCTTTAGGCAAAGGCAGCACAAGACCTGGACCAGGGTTAGGGTTAGGGTTAGGGTTAGGTTTATTGTTAGGGTTAGGGTTAACCCTAGGTAGCATATCCAGCTGGCATTTCAACATTGAAACAACATTGCCATATCAACACAAATCCAAAGTTGATTCAACTATAACATTACAGTGATTCAACGTTGAAATGCCAGCTTGGTAATGAAGTGCCTAAAAGGCAGAATGTTGAAGACATTACGTTAATTCAACGTTAAAATTTCAACATTTGCACAACCATTTAACATTAAACGTTGTTTCAACATTGAAACAACAACGGACATAATTTCAACCACATTTCAACGTTGAAGATCGGTTGTGTGCCAGCTGGGTATACGCTAATGTTCAAAATGTGAGGAACCTAAGCTGATTGTTTAAAAGCCTTTATCTGATCAATAAGTGTGTGTTCACCACCAGATCTGATTAGAACAGATGTAAATAATCAGACATACAATACAAAGTAACATGAATATCTCATTGTGAGAGAAGTAGATCATATCTTGAGCTCCAGTTTGAAGTTCAGTTTTAGAGTTTTTTGATCAGGTTATGAGATTTATGGTTTGAACTGAATGTATAGCTCTGACAACCATAGTTCCTTCATACCTTCATTCCTTTACCATCATCACCAAGACTGTTCCTTCAACCCTTCAATCCTTTATCATCACCAACACTGTTCCTTCATCCCTTCATTTCTTTATCATCACCAACACTGTTCCTTCAACCCTTCAATCCTTTATCATCACCAACACTGTTCCTTCATCCCTTCATTTCTTTATCATCACCAACACTGTTCCTTCATCCCTTCATTCCTTTATCACCACCAACACTGTTCCTTCATCCCTTCATTCCTTTATCATCATCAACACTGTTCCTTCATCCCTTCATTCCTTCATCATCACCAACACTGTTCCTTCATCCCTTCATTCCTTTACTATCACCAACATTGTTCTTTCATCCATTCATTCCTTTATCATCACCAACATTGTTCCTTCAACCCTTCAATCCTTTATCATCACCAACACTGTTCCTTCATCCCTTCATTTCTTTATCATCACCAACACTGTTCCTTCATCCCTTCATTCCTTTATCACCACCAACACTGTTCCTTCATCCCTTCATTCCTTTATCATCATCAACACTGTTCCTTCATCCCTTCATTCCTTCATCATCACCAACACTGTTCCTTCATCCCTTCATTCCTTTACTATCACCAACATTGTTCTTTCATCCATTCATTCCTTTATCATCACCAACATTGTTCCTTCATCCCTTCATTCCTTTATCATCACCAACACCATTCCTTCATCCCTTCATTCCTTTATTCTCACCAACACTGTTCCTTCATCCCTTCATTCCTTTATCATCACCAACACTGTTCCTTCATCCCTTCATTCCATCACCAACAACTTTCATTCGTCCATTTATTCCATCACCAACACTGTTCCTTCATACTTTCATTCCTTTATCATCACCAGTATTGTTCCTTCATCCTTTCATTCCTTTATCATCACCAACATTGTTCCTTCATACTTTCATTCCCTTATCATCACCAACACTGTTCCTTCATTCCTTCATTCCTTTATCATGACCAACACTGTTCATTCATCTCTTCATTCCTTCATCATCACAACACTGTTCCTTCATCCCTTTATTCCTTTATCATCACCAACACTGTTCCTTCATCCATTCATTCCTTTATCATCACCAACACTTCATTCATCTCTTCATTCCTTCATCATCACCAACACTGTTCCTTCATCCCTTCATTCTTTTATCATGACCAACACTGTTCCTTCATCCTTTTATTTACTTCTCACAAACATAGTTCCTTCATCCATTCATTCATTTATCATCACAAACACTGTTCTTTCATTACTTTATTCCTTCATCATCACAATATTGTTCTTTCATCCATTCATTCTTTCATCAACACTGTTCCTTCATCCCTTTATCATCACCCACACTGTTCCTTCATCCCTCAATTCCTTTACTATCACCAACATTGTTCTTTCATCCATTTATTCCTTTGTCATCACCAACACTGTTCCTTTATCCCTTCATTCCTTTATTAACCAACTAACCAACCAACACAAACACCCACCCACCCATCAATCAACTAACCAACCAACCAACTAACCAACCAACACACCAACCCACCCATTAATCAACTAACCAACCAACCCACGCACCAATTAACCAACTAACCAACCAACCAACCAACCAACCAGGCCACCCACCAATCAACCAACTAACAACCAACCAACCCACTCACCAATCAACTAACCAACCAACCAACCCACCCACCAATCAACCAACTAACCAACCAACCCACTCACCAATCAACTAACCAACCAACCAACTCACCCACCAATCAACCGACTAACCAACCAACCAACCAACCCACCCACCAATTAACCAACTAACCTACCAACCAACCAACCAACTGGTTGATTGGTGGGTAAGTTGGTTGGTTAGTTGGTTGGTTAGTTGGTTGATTGGTGAACCAACTAACCAACCAACTAACCAACCAACTTACCCACCAATCAACCAACTAACCAACCAACTAACCAACCAACTTACCCACCAATCAACCAACTAACCAACCAACTAACCTTACCACTAAACAACTGAAAAAACATTAATTTCACTGAACTGCACAAAACTGAATGTCCAGCTCTGACAGTCACAGTTAGCCACTGCTAGGTCCTAATGCTCTGCAGGTCGATAGAAGAAAAATACATCCAATTAGCAAACCAGCTATTTCTTTATTTATGCAACAACGTTTGCAGGTTTTCTATTAACCCATGTGCTCAAAATCCCACAATCTGTATTACCATAACGAAGTGCTACGAGATCATGAGGTCATCTCATACCACCCCACTGTGCTTACTCAGCCTCATGAGCAAGACAGCAATTAGCACATTAGCACCTAAACTTCTGCACAAGCTTATATTTCCAGAAATATAAAACTACATTAAGTTGGTGAGCAAAACATAAACATACGCTATCAGTCCAAAGTTTGGAGACACCCACCCAGGATGTTCTTCTTTATACTATTTTAATACTAATAATATTAGGGAATAATAGTGAGAAGATGTAAACTATAAAATAACACATGCAATTATTACAGGTACTATTAGGGAGGTGGATCATTCTCAGCACTGCAGTGACACTGACATGGTGGTGGTGTGTTAGTGTGTGTGTTGTGCTGGTGTGAGAGGATCAGACACTGCAGTGCTGCTGCTGGACTGAGAATCATCCACCAACCAAAACTGTGTCCTGTGGGCGGGGTCTTGTGTCCACTGACGAAGGACTAGAGGAACACAAACTGTGCAGCAGCAGATAAGCTACTGTCTCTGACTTTACATCTACAAGGTGGACCAGCAAGTAGTAGGAGTGTCTAATAGAGTGGACAGTGAGTGGACACACTATTTAAACACTCCACACAACACTCAACACACACTAACAGGCCATCACCACATCAGTGTCACTGCTAGACTCAGAATGACCCACCTCCCTAATAGTATCTGCTCTGTGGTGGTCCTGTGGGGGTCCTGATAATAATAAATCAAAATCACCTATAATTAGTATTAATATTAAATAGTAAATATTAATAAAAACATACTGATGAGAGGAAATACACAAAACATTTGTATTGCTGTCTAACGCAGTGCCTGACTGTGTCCTAAGAATAATGAGAGCTTTAAAAATCAAGCTTTGATTTCTTTGACGTGGGAAGCTGGCGGGCTCTCGAGCTACATGCAGCCCGTGGTTAGCTGTTCTGGGAAGAGGAGCATGATGCAGTTAATGGGCCTCATCAATCTTTAGTGTTTTCTGTCGCTTAACTGGGCAAAACGCTGAGAGTGGGTCAATCCCGCCGTAGCCGAAAGGTCCGCGGCTGCGGATGGTGGGCGTACGTTTAATTTCACGCCAGAAAAGCAAATTAAAAATATTGTATTTTCTGTTCTTTTCTCGCCGCGGAAACGAAGGACAATTACAAAAGTCCGTTTGCCAGGGCACCGGCCGGCCTATTACTCAGGGAAACTCCACGTCAGGTACAATCTCGGTGTAATTGGGGTCCCTTTAAAGTAGCGGCCAAATTGCAGTGGGTTTTTCTTTCAATTTCTCGGGCTGCGAATGGAGAAAACATGATTTCCCCATTTCCTGTCGCCGGATTCTCAGTCGCCAGTCTCTGGGGGGCTCGACGTGGCTCGATATCGGCTGGGATCTCCATGTAATTGGAGCCCCCTTTAAAATAATGGCGAAATTAGAAGGAATGCAATTTTCCCTCCTCCACTGTCTGAACCGTCTGTTTATTGGATGGGTGCTCGGTGCCGAGCGGGACGGGTCCCTGGTGCAAAGCCTCGCGATTGTCTCATTGTCGCGGGTCACAGTTATCGACTGCTTTCTGATAATTATAGGCGCGCTGGGGAAGGCCGGCGACGAGGATTCATTAGTTTCTGTCCATTCGGGTTTATAGCAGTGTTGGGGCACAAGCACACGGGAACCCACAGTACAAGGCCTGCTGTTCAAGTCATGTTTAAAAAACCTTCCCAATAGACACTGATTTTCAGAAAGACCACCCCCCCTCAACCCATCCAACTCACCACCTAGAGAGTCAACAAAATTTCCAGTAACCAAGGAGAACAAATGAAGAATCAAAGGAGAAACTCTCTAAGAGCATAGTTGAGAAGCACTTGAAACAAAGAGTCACCCAACAGCTTCCTGGACGTAGTGTACTAAAACGTTTGACTGGTAGTGTTCTAAAACGTTTGGCTGGTAGTGTATCTAAAACGTTTGGCTGGTAGTGTATCTAAAACGTTTGGCTGGTAGTGTATCTAAAACGTTTGACTGGTAGTGTATCTAAAACGTTTGACTGGTAGTGTTCTAAAACGTTTGGCTGGTAGTGTATCTAAAACGTTTGGGTGGTAGTGTATCTAAAACGTTTGACTGGTAGTGTACTAAAACGTTTGACTGGTAGTGTATCTAAAACGTTTGACTGGTAGTGTACTAAAACGTTTGACTGGTAGTGTATCTAAAACGTTTGACTGGTAGTGTATCTAAAACGTTTGACTGGTAGTGTATCTAAAACGTTTGACTGGTAGTGTACTAAAACGTTTGGCTGGTAGTGTATCTAAAACGTTTGGCTGGTAGTGTATCTAAAATGTTTGTCTGGTAGTGTATCTAAAACGTTTGACTGGTAGTGTACTAAAACGTTTGGCTGGTAGTGTATCTAAAACGTTTGGCTGGTAGTGTACTAAAACGTTTGACTGGTAGTGTACTAAAACGTTTGACTGGTAGTATATCTAAAACGTTTGACAGGTAGTGTATCTAAAACGTTTGGCTGGTAGTGTATCTAAAACGTTTGGCTGGTAGTGTATCTAAAACGTTTGACTAGTAGTGTATCTAAAACGTTTGACTGGTAGTGTTCTAAAACGTTTGACTGGTAGTGTATCTAAAACGATTGGCTGGTAGTGTTCTAAAACGTTTGTCTGGTAGTGTATCTAAAACGTTTGTCTGGTAGTGTATTTAAAACGTTTGACTGGTAGTGTATCTAAAACGTTTGTCTGGTAGTGTATCTAAAACGTTTGGCTGGTAGTGTATCTAAAACGTTTGGCTGGTAGTGTATCTAAAACGTTTGACTGGTAGTGTAATAAAACGTTTGTCTGGTAGTGTATCTAAAACGTTTGACAGGTAGTGTATCTAAAACGTTTGGCTGGTAGTGTATCTAAAACGTTTGGCTGGTAGTGTATCTAAAACGTTTGACTAGTAGTGTATCTAAAACGTTTGACTGGTAGTGTTCTAAAACGTTTGACTGGTAGTGTATCTAAAACGATTGGCTGGTAGTGTTCTAAAACGTTTGTCTGGTAGTGTACTAAAACGTTTGACAGGTAGTGTACTTAAAATGTTTGTCTGGTAGTGTGTCTAAAACGTTTGACTGGTAGTGTATCTAAAACGTTTGTCTGGTAATGTATCTAAAACGTTTGGCTGGTAGTATATCCAAAACGTTTGACTGGTAGTGTACTAAAACGTTTGACTGGTAGTGTATCTAAAACGTTTGGCTGGTAGTATATCCAAAACGTTTGACTGGTAGTGTACTAAAACGTTTGACTGGTAGTGTATCTAAAACGTTTGACTGGTAGTGTATCTAAAACATTTGACTGGTAGTGTACTAAAACGTTTGGCTGGTAGTGATCTAAAACATTTGGCTGGTAGTGTATCTAAAACGTTTGACTGGTAGTGTATCTAAAACATTTGTCTAGTAGTGTATTTAAAACGTTTGACTGGTAGTGTATCTAAAACGTTTGGCTGGTAGTGTATCTAAAACGTTTGGCTGGTAGTGTATCTAAAACGTTTGGCTGGTAGTGTTACTAAAACGTTTGACTGGTAGTGTACTAAAACGTTTGACTGGTAGTGTATCTAAAACGTTTGACTGGTAGTGATCTAAAACGTTTGACTGGTAGTGTATCTAAAACGTTTGACTGGTAGTGTATCTAAAACGATTGGCTGGTAGTGTTCTAAAACGTTTGTCTGGTAGTGTATCTAAAACGTTTGTCTGGTAGTGTATCTAAAACGTTTGGCTGGTAGTGATCTAAAACGTTTGACTGGTAGTGTATCTAAAACGTTTGACTGGTAGTGTATCTAAAACGTTTGGCTGGTAGTGATCTAAAACATTTGGCTGGTAGTGTATCTAAAACGTTTGACTGGTAGTGTATCTAAAACGTTTGTCTAGTAGTGTATTTAAAACGTTTGACTGGTAGTGTATCTAAAACGTTTGGCTGGTAGTGTATCTAAAACGTTTGGCTGGTAGTGTATCTAAAACGTTTGGCTGGTAGTGTTACTAAAAACGTTTGACTGGTAGTGTAACTAAAACGATTGACTGGTAGTATTCTGAAACGTTCGTCTGGTAGTGATCTAAAACATTTGGCTGGTAGTGTATCTAAAACGTTTGACTGGTAGTGTATCTAAAACGTTTGACTGGTATTGTTTTAAAACGTTTGACTGGTAGTGTATCTAAAACGATTGGCTGGTAGTGTTCTAAAACGTTTGTCTGGTAGTGTATCTAAAACGTTTGTCTGGTAGTGTATCTAAAACGTTTGGCTGGTAGTGATCTAAAACGTTTGGCTGGTAGTGTATCTAAAACGTTTGACTGGTAGTGTATCTAAAACGATTGGCTGGTAGTGTTCTAAAACGTTTGTCTGGTAGTGTATCTAAAACGTTTGTCTGGTAGTGTATTTAAAACGTTTGACTGGTAGTGTATCTAAAACGTTTGTCTGGTAGTGTATCTAAAACGTTTGACTGGTAGTGATCTAAAACGTTTGACTGGTAGTGTATCTAAAACGTTTGACTGGTAGTGTATCTAAAAAGTTTGACTGGTAGTGTTCTAAAACGTTTGACTGGTAGTGTATCTAAAACGATTGGCTGGTAGTGTTCTAAAACATTTGTCTGGTAGTGTATCTAAAACGTTTGTCTGGTAGTGTATTTAAAACGTTTGACTGGTAATGTATCTAAAACGTTTGACTGGTAGTGTATCTTAAACGTTTGACTGGTAGTGTATCTAAAACGTTTGTCTGGTAGTGTATTTAAAACGTTTGACTGGTAGTGTATCTAAAATGTTTGACTGGTAGTGTATCTAAAACGTTTGACTGGTAGTGTACTTAAAATGTTTGTCTGGTAGTGTACTAAAACGTTTGACAGGTAGTGTACTTAAAATGTTTGTCTGGTAGTGTGTCTAAAACGTTTGACTGGTAGTGTATCTAAAACGTTTGTCTGGTAATGTATCTAAAACGTTTGGCTGGTAGTATATCCAAAACGTTTGACTGGTAGTGTACTAAAACGTTTGACTGGTAGTGTATCTAAAACGTTTGGCTGGTAGTATATCCAAAACGTTTGACTGGTAGTGTACTAAAACGTTTGACTGGTAGTGTATCTAAAACGTTTGACTGGTAGTGTATCTAAAACATTTGACTGGTAGTGTTACTAAAACGTTTGACTGGTAGTGTACTAAAACGTTTGACTGGTAGTGTACTAAAACGTTTGACTGGTAGTGTATCTAAAACGTTTGGCTGGTAGTGTATCTAAAACGTTTGGCTGGTAGTGTTACTAAAACGTTTGACTGGTAGTGTACTAAAACGTTTGACTGGTAGTGTATCTAAAACGTTTGACTGGTAGTGATCTAAAACATTTGGCTGGTAGTGTATCTAAAACGTTTGACTGGTAGTGTATCTAAAACGTTTGACTGGTAGTGTTCTAAAACGTTTGACTGGTAGTGTACTAAAACGTTTGTCTGGTAGTGTATCTAAAACGTTTGTCTGGTAGTGTATCTAAAACGTTTGTCTGGTAGTGTATCTAAAACGTTTGGCTGGTAGTGTATTTAAAACGTTTGACTGGTAGTGTATCTAAAACGATTGGCTGGTAGTGTTCTAAAACGTTTGTCTGGTAGTGTATCTAAAACGTTTGTCTGGTAGTGTATCTAAAACGTTTGGCTGGTAGTGATCTAAAACGTTTGACTGGTAGTGTATCTAAAACGTTTGACTGGTAGTGTATCTAAAACGTTTGGCTGGTAGTGATCTAAAACGTTTGTCTGGTAGTGTATCTAAAACGTTTGTCTGGTAGTGTATCTAAAACGTTTGGCTGGTAGTGATCTAAAACGTTTGACTGGTAGTGTATCTAAAACGTTTGACTGGTAGTGTATCTAAAAAGTTTGACTGGTAGTGTATCTAAAACGTTTGACTGGTAGTGTATCTAAAACGTTTGACTGGTAGTGTATCTAAAACGATTGGCTGGTAGTGTTCTAAAACGTTTGTCTGGTAGTGTATCTAAAACGTTTGTCTGGTAGTGTATTTAAAACGTTTGACTGGTAGTGTATCTAAAACGTTTGACTGGTAGTGTATCTTAAACGTTTGACTGGTAGTGTATCTAAAACGTTTGTCTGGTAGTGTATCTAAAACGTTTGACTGGTAGTGTATCTAAAACGTTTGACTGGTAGTGTACTTAAAATGTTTGTCTGGTAGTGTACTAAAACGTTTGACAGGTAGTGTACTTAAAATGTTTGTCTGGTAGTGTGTCTAAAACGTTTGACTGGTAGTGTATCTAAAACGTTTGTCTGGTAATGTATCTAAAACGTTTGGCTGGTAGTATATCCAAAACGTTTGACTGGTAGTGTACTAAAACGTTTGACTGGTAGTGTATCTAAAACGTTTGGCTGGTAGTATATCCAAAACGTTTGACTGGTAGTCTACTAAAACGTTTGACTGGTAGTGTATCTAAAACGTTTGACTGGTAGTGTATCTAAAACATTTGCCTGGTAGTGTACTAAAACGTTTGACTGGTAGTGTATCTAAAACGTTTGACTGATAGTGTTCTAAAACGTTTGTCTGGTAGTGTATCTAAAACATTTGTCTAGTAGTGTATTTAAAACGTTTGACTGGTAGTGTATCTAAAACGTTTGGCTGGTAGTGTATCTAAAACGTTTGGCTGGTAGTGTACTAAAACGTTTGACTGGTAGTGTATCTAAAACGTTTGACTGGTAGTGATCTAAAACATTTGGCTGGTAGTGTATCTAAAACGTTTGACTGGTAGTGTATCTAAAACGTTTGACTGGTAGTGTATCTAAAACGTTTGACTGGTAGTGTATCTAAAACGTTTGGCTGGTAGTGTACTAAAACGTTTGGCTGGTAGTGTTCTAAAACGTTTGACTGGTAGTGTATCTAAAACGATTGGCTGGTAGTGTTCTAAAACGTTTGTCTGGTAGTGTATCTAAAACGTTTGTCTGGTAGTGTATCTAAAACGTTTGGCTGGTAGTGTATTTAAAACGTTTGACTGGTAGTGTATCTAAAACGATTGGCTGGTAGTGTTCTAAAACGTTTGTCTGGTAGTGTATCTAAAACGTTTGTCTGGTAGTGTATCTAAAACGTTTGGCTGGTAGTGATCTAAAACGTTTGACTGGTAGTGTATCTAAAACGTTTGACTGGTAGTGTATCTAAAACGTTTGGCTGGTAGTGATCTAAAACATTTGGCTGGTAGTGTATCTAAAACGTTTGACTGGTAGTGTATCTAAAACGATTGGCTGGTAGTGTTCTAAAACGTTTGTCTGGTAGTGTATCTAAAATGTTTGTCTGGTAGTGTATCTAAAACGTTTGGCTGGTAGTGATCTAAAACGTTTGACTGGTAGTGTATCTAAAACGTTTGACTGGTAGTGTATCTAAAACGTTTGACTGGTAGTGTTCTAAAACGTTTGACTGGTAGTGTATCTAAAACGATTGGCTGGTAGTGTTCTAAAACATTTGTCTGGTAGTGTATCTAAAACGTTTGTCTGGTAGTGTATTTAAAACGTTTGACTGGTAGTGTATCTAAAACGTTTGACTGGTAGTGTATCTAAAACGTTTGGCTGGTAGTATATCCAAAACATTTGACTGGTAGTGTACTAAAACGTTTGACTGGTAGTGTATTTAAAACGTTTGACTGGTAGTGTATCTAAAACGTTTGACTGGTAGTGTATCTAAAACGTTTGTCTGGTAGTGTATCTAAAACGTTTGGCTGGTAGTATATCCAAAACGTTTGACTGGTAGTGTACTAAAACGTTTGACTGGTAGTGTATCTAAAACGTTTGACTGGTAGTGTACTAAAACGTTTGTCTGGTAGTGTATCTAAAACGTTTGGCTGGTAGTGTACTAAAACGTTTGTCTGGTAGTGTATCTAAAACGTTTGACTGGTAGTGTACTAAAACGTTTGTCTGGTAGTGTATCTAAAACGTTTGACTGGTAGTGTATCTAAAACGTTTGACTGGTAGTGTATCTAAAACGTTTGGCTGGTAGTGTATCTAAAACGTTTAACTGGTAGTGTATTTAAAACGTTTGACTGGTAGTGTATCTAAAACGTTTGACTGGTAGTGTTTCTAAAACGTTTGACTGGTAGTGTATCTAAAACGTTTGACTGGTAGTGTTCTAAAACGTTTGACTGGTAGTGTATCTAAAACGATTGACTGGTAGTGTATCTAAAACGTTTGACTGGTAGTGTATCTAAAACGTTTAACTGGTAGTGTATTTAAAACGTTTGACTGGTAGTGTATCTAAAACGTTTGACTGGTAGTGTTTCTAAAACGTTTGACTGGTAGTGTATCTAAAACGTTTGACTGGTAGTGTTCTAAAACGTTTGACTGGTAGTGTATCTAAAACGATTGACTGGTAGTGTATCTAAAACGTTTGACTGGTAGTGTTTCTAAAACGTTTGACTGGTAGTGTATCTAAAACGTTTGACTAGTAGTGTAATAAAACGTTTGACTGGTAGTGTATCTAAAACGTTTGACTGGTAGTGTATCTAAAACGTTTGACTGGTAGTGTACTAAAACGTTTGACTGGTAGTGTACTTAAAATGTTTGACTGGTAGTGTACTAAAACGTTTGACTGGTTGTGTAATAAAACGTTTGTCTGGTAGTGTACTAAAACGTTTGACTGGTAGTGTATCTAAAACGTTTGTCTGGTAGTGTCTGTATCTCCTTAACTTAGTGAGGAGCTTCTTAAACAGCTACACATCCTTTCAGAGCTCCCCATAGTGTTGAGGTATCTACTCACAGTGCAAGGATACACCTGTAGATGTTCTGGGATCTGAAGGTGGAGCTTGATGTTCTCCTCTCTCTAATGGGCTCAGATTTGGTGGTCTACCAGGTCTTCTTTTCTCGTGCATTTCCAGCGGCTCGTTCTGCCTCATGGTTAGTGCACCGAGCAGCCGCCTGCAGTGTGCCACAGTGTTAAAGTTCCAGGCTGCTATCGCTTGGCTGAGGCTGGAAGCGCAGTGCATTGACAAAAGCTCTATCTCTCCGGCTGCCTCCACCCCCACCAATCACTGTGTGTTGTTTCCTTAATTGAGAAGCACTGAAGGGTGAAGAAGAAACTCTGGTAGCAAACGGAAGCAAGTTGCTGAACCACCAGCACGATTAGAGTGTCTGAGGGTTTAGCGTTGGGTAATGAAGCACATTGCGCCAAATATCAAACATACTGGCTACACTGGAGAACTCAATTGGACCAGCTAGAACTTTCAGCTTTCAAAGCCATTAAGGCAATAAGTTGCTTGGAGACATCAGACTAGGCATCAACCAGCTTGCAGTTTGTATACTTTTATGCAAAAATGAGCTAATTTTTGCTCTAAATTTGGATCAGCACTGCGTGTAGCATCTGTAAACTGGAATCTCAGGTTAATGTTGTTTTTGAAATCTGTTATAACCATGACATAGGCACGTAATAAAGACTTTATATGCTGTAAAACGTTGATAGAACGGATTCTTTACAGCTATGAAACAGTGACAATTACCAAGTATAGTCATGATAGATGGTGGTCTTTTCTCCAAATTGACATACTTCCATAAACGTGGCCCTCCCACATGGCACCCAGAACAAGAAAAAGAACATGTGATAATAAATTAAATAAAATGGAAAATAAATGAAAAGATGAAGACAGCAATCATAACAGTGTAACAATATAAGAGACAATAGTTCCGTTAATATGTCTCTCCCAGATAGTTTTCATTTAATCATTTTAATTATTAATAATAATTATTATTAATAATAATTATTTAATTATTAATTAGATAGATATCATTTTGAGTTAAATTATAGTCAGAATCATCATTTAAAAGAACAGCTCAGGATGAGTAGGGGACATCTTTGTTAAGGATATCTGACAAACTTTGTGACACACTAGGACATTCCCAGTACATATGCAGAAATGTACAGATGTTTGTGTCTTGAAAGTTAATTAAATGTTTGGCTATAATTAGTCATTTGACATCTGGCATAACAATTACCAGACATGGCGCGACTTGTTATGTAGCAGGATTCCAGGAAAGTCTACGTCAATCTCTTATGAAATCATGCTATTAATATCTTAATATCTCACTGTCTTCACCCTTTGATGAACAACCTGGGTCATTATATACATATCATCGCTGTCCAATGGAAAACAGTCCTCTCCAAAACTGTAACTTCACAGGAGAGGCCAAAAACTGTCTTTACTTTTAATGTAAGGCAATGGAACCATAGGGTTTTCCAAGTTGAAATATGCTGATGTAAAAATGAAAATAGACATAAATAGAGACACATGTTTTTCTTTGGATGGCAATGATATACACTACCAGTAAAAAGTTTTACAACTATACCTGTCAAAGGTTTAACAACAATGCCAGTCAAATGTTTTATTACACTACCAGTCAAACGTTTTAGTACACTACCAGACAAACGTTTTAGATACACTACCAGTCAAACGTTTTAGATACACTACCAGTCAAACGTTTTAGATACACTACCAGCCAAACATTTTAGATCACTATCAGTCAAACGTTTCAGATACACTACCAGTCAAACGTTTTAGATACACTACCAGTCAAACGTTTTAGACACACTACCAGTCAAACGTTTTAGATACACTACCAGTCAAATGTTTTAGATACACTACCAGTCAAACGTTTTAGATACACCACCAGTCAAACGTTTTAGTACACTACCAGTCAAACGTTTTAGATACACTACCAGTCAAACGTTTTAGAACACTACCAGTCAAACGTTTTAGTACACTACCAGTCAAACGTTTTAGATACACTACCAGTCAAACGTTTTAGATACACCACCAGTCAAACGTTTTAGTACACTACCAGTCAAATGTTTTAGATACACTACCAGTCAAACGTTTTAGATACACTACCAGTCAAACGTTTTAGTACACTACCAGTCAAACGTTTTAGATACACTACCAGACAAACGTTTTAGATACACTACCAGTCAAATGTTTTAGATACACTACCAGTCAAACGTTTTAGATACACCACCAGTCAAACGTTTTAGATACACTACCAGTCAAACATTTTGTTCAAAGTATGAAAACCTGCATCAGAGCAAATGAGCTCATTTCTAAAATACCCTCTAAACATTCTTTAAACACAACCAGATGTTTTATTTTGCTCCAGGAATAATTCCATACCTCTTATTCTATAGTTCTGATATCTTCACACTTATTCACTTATAATACTATTAAAGAACAACCTGGGTAGGTGTCTCCAAACTTTGGACTGAGAGTCTATGTTTTTTAAACCCTGCAAAGCTCTGAATGTGGGTCAAGGTTGCGAGTTTGATCCACAGTGATGCCACATGGGAGTGAACGAGAGTGTAACTGGCTTCGCTCGTTGGGGTCACCAAAGGAAGCGAATCCTTGTCTTCAATTGGGTAGCACTGTGTGGTCAGAGGGTGACCTAGCAAATAGATGGAAAGTGTTCAAAACTAAACAATCTTTAAATAACTTTTATAGTGCAAAGTATTGAAAGCTGATGTATGAAATAAAAGTTTGACTCTTTAATGTATAGCAAACCAGCTTGTTTGAACAGATGCGCTCTAGTTCTTCAGTATTTCTAGGTATGCAGTGAGTCCAGCCTTTTAAAGGTCAGCTGATATCAGCTAGCCATCTAAAACACATTCTTATTGAATTGTTTACTTCTGCAAATATTACTTTGTACATATTTATTTGGTCTGTTGGACTCATTTTAATATTCTTAGATGTGTGTAATTTTTGATGTCTGACTTTTATCCAGTTAGGCTGGACGTTTTTGCATACCTGTAAAAGCTGAAGTGAGCTGAAGAGATTGTTTATTGACTTATTTTTCATTTAGAGACGTAATATATGTTAAGCATATATACATATTACAACCTGAAAAAATAACTTTACAGTTATATATAATCTGAGGGAGTAAGTGTCATCCGAATTCCCTCTATTGTCTTCTTCACTGCTCCCCCTATACGGTGTAGTGACCAGTGAACGAGTTTACAACTGGACCATTTGCCACACAGCCCTGGTTGTGGTTTAAAGAATGTTTACAGTGTCTATTAGGAAAATCATTTCTTCAGTTATGCAACAACATTTACAGGATTCCTGTTAAGCCATGTGCTCAAATTCCCACCGTCTCTAATACTGTTAGGAAGTGGTAGGAGATCAAGGTGAGGTCATCTCATTACCCCCTACTGAGCTTACTCAGCCTCACGAGCAAGACGCCAATTAGCACATTAGTACCTGAACAGCTTCAGAAGCTTATACTTCAATGAATGTAAAACTACAGCGAGAAGATAACCAATACATGTTTGGAGACACCTCCCCAGGTTAAAATAATAGGTATGGAATTATTCCTGGAGCAAAATTTAACATCTGGTTGTGTGTAAAGAATGTCTTTTAGAAATGAGCTCATTTGCTCCGATGCAGGTTTACATACTTTGAACATTCTGACCTGCAGCAGTGTGTGTGTGTGTGTTTACTAGTGTTTGTGTGTATGTGTGTGTGTATGTGTGTGTTTTTTTGTTTGTGTGTGTGTGTATGTATGTATGTATGTGTGTGTGTGCATGTGTGTGTTTTTGTGTGTGTGTGTATGTGTTTGTGTGTATTTGTGTGTATTTGTGTGTGTTTGTGTGTGTGTGTGTGTGTGTGTGTTTGTGTGTGTATGTGTATGTGTGTTTGTGTGTGTGTGTGTTTGTGTGTGTGTGGGTGTGTTTGTGAGTATGTATATGTGTATGTGTGTTTGTGTGTGTGTGTGTGTGTGTGTGTGTGTGTGTGTGTGTTTGTGTGTGTGTGTGTGTGTTTGTGTGTGTGTGTATGGTGTGTGTGTTTATGTGTGTATGTGTGTGTGTGATATGTGTTCATGTGTGTGTGTGGGTGTGTGTGTGTTTGTGTGTGTTTGTGTGTGTGTGTGTGTGTTCTTGTAGATGAATATTTGTGAGGTTTTTAAAAAAATCTAATAGAGCAGGAAATTAGTCTTTGGTGTACTAAGGTTAAGGTTAAGGTTAAGGTTAAGGTTAAGGTTAAGGTTAAGGTTAGGGTTAGGTTAAGGTGTAGGTGTAGTATTATTTAGTTATTGGACAACAAAGATCAATGGAAACCTATGGATGACCTCACTAATATAATAAGACAAACATTGATTTTGGAGCATTTCTATTGGTCCGCACATCATGAACCTTCCACAGGATATAAAGAGCAGCTGTCGTGTTGAGATAGTATGGAAAAAGTTGGACATACATGATGTTCTTTAGGAAAACATAAGCTTTCTTGATGCTATCTTGTTTCCTATCACCGTATCAAAGAAGCTCCAAATTGCCTTTGTTGCAGTAACGTGGAGAGATTAGGAAAAGAAGGTAAAACGATCAACAGATGGGTAAAACGTGTGAGAAACCTAGAGGAAGAACTTCTGAAGGAGTAAGTGAGGTGTATAGAGAGAGAGAGAGAGAGAGAGAGAGAGAGAGGTATATAGGCCAGCTGGACTGGGTGAGTAGCTGTCACCCAGCGTGTATGGCACAGTCTCCCTGAGCCCCAGCAGCTCTAATCGATGATGCGCTTCTGCCGTCCCGCTCGCTGGCCAAGCTGCTATCTCGCAGATGGCTCTGTTTGGCCCACATGTGCGAGCTGCTCGCTCAATATTTGCTCCTCGAGAAGCTAGCGGATCATTCTGATAACGCTCCGTGTCAGGAACCCAGGAGCAGAAAGGATCCAGTTGGGTGCAGATACAGCTTCATGCATTCATGGCCAGGGCTCAGTTTGAGGGGAAGCAAAAACCAAAAACCACCCACCCTGTAAAACTGCCACCCCCACCTTTGGAATCAGTACAAAAACACAACATGGCCAAATGTCTGTGGACACCTGGGCATCATACCTATAGGAGTTGTTGGGTATCCTATTCCAAAACCATGGACATTAGTATGGGGACGCCCTCTGTGAAGCTTTTCCCAAGACTTTGGTGGGAGCCAGGCCTGGCTCATAATCAGCGTTCCTGGTCATGACATATGTGTCGCACTGGAGGCTACTGGAGTTACTCCACACCAGACTTGTCTATCTGAGTCTTTATGAAGCTGGCTTTATGTAGTGGGACAAATTTGTCCTGGAACAGCATTCAACAGCATGGAACAGGAGCTCAAACCCTGAAACCCCAGCCCCAGATCATTATTCCCCCTCTACCAAACTTTACTGCTTCTGAGTTCAGTGCCGCTACTTTCCACCACTCCACCCGACGCTTGCTTTTGCACATAGTGATTATAGACTTGTCTGCAGCTGCTCGGCCATGGAGACCCCATGTGCAGAGGCAGATTAGAGCTCTGGAGTGAGAGTGTAGGTCTATAGGTGACCCACTAGGTGAGTTTGCATGGTCCACAGCTCTAGGGCTGAGCTACTGTTGCTCATACATGCTTTTATTTTCACAGTAATATCAAGTGCAGTTGACCAGGGCAGATCTAGATTTATTTATTTATTGATTGATTGGTTAAGTGTGATAAACATGACATCAACATGCTACTCATTTAATGTGTTAATATGCAGCCATTCCTGCATCTTCAGGCCTGCAACCAAAAACCATTAAAGCATTTGCCTCTTTGTAATGTTTTCATTCCTTCTTATTGCACTTAAAAGATGTTTTGGCACTGAGGATACCCAGTGCTGAAGTGTTTCAGGTGTTATTTTGTCCTATTTTTTTTACCTGCATACATGTCTTAAGGTGTGCAACAATATGGGGTGGACATTGTTGCGTTTTTCGTTTCTAAAACATTCTCTACTGGGGACCAGTCAGGACTACAGGCAGGCCCATCTAGTATCTGGAAAAGATCTTTAAGACAGCATGGATCTCAATGTACTTCTCTGCCTTAATTCTGCATCACAGAAGTGTAAATGACCTTCACTAATGGCATCTATTTCAAAAGGATCTTGAAAACTGATTCGTGTGCCCAGAATACACGTTTCCACTGTGTGATGGTCCATCCCAAATGCCTCCAAGTCCAAAGAAGTGTCAATTTGTTCACCTGAGCCAACAGGACACATGCACTTGGGTAGGACAGTGAGTGGTGAGTACCGGTCCACAGCTTTATACCTTTATTAGCAATGGATTTGGACCTGTACCCAATGATATATTTGGTCATACACTGTACCTTCTTAGAATTATCATATCTAGATATGATACAAAATCTAGAACTGTTTGTCTGACCCCATCTTTGAGACTTTAAATGCCTTCAGTGGTTTTTGGGGTTCTTAAATTAAGCAAGATTTTTGAAGGCACAATAGAGCATGGTTTACAAAGAGCCTGCTATTTAAAAAAGAAAATACATTTCGATATGAAACAAACAGCAAAGGAGAGACATTTGTCTGGACTTTGAAGTCTAATAGGAATTCAGTTCACAGAGCGCAAGCTTGTTGGGAATTCCTTTTGATATGAAGTGATTCCATATTCCCAGATAGACTGCAGTCTTGGTTTTATCTAAGAGTAAACAGTGTGAACCAAAGTCATCACCTCATTGTAAAGCTGGAGTCACGGGGTTTACCTACTAGAGAGCAGCCCAGATGATAACATGACACCGGGTTCTAGCACTGGACTCATGGCAGCTGAAACTGAGTCAGAGGTAATAGAACCCTGTTATATAATGATGGCTTACAGTACGTGTCCGAAAGTTTGCAGACATCAAACGTTTCTTCTGAAATTGGTACTAATAGGGAGTTTGTCCCTCTTGGCTGCAGCAACAGCCTCTAGTCTCCTTAGACGGCTTTACACTAGATGTTGAAACATTGCTGTGAGGATTTGATTGTATTCAGCCACTTAAGAGGTTTAGTGAGTTCCAGGAGTTCTGGGTCATTCCAACGCATCTGAAAAGAATTGGAGAATGGAGCTCCATCACTCCAGAGAATGCAGCGGGTGGGGCTTTTTACCATGCTAGCCAATCCTTGGCATTGGTGACATTAGCTGGTTCAGCTGCTCCAGCGAGTCCCCTTCTATTTGCAATGCTTCAGACTTTACAAGCTAAACTACACTGCCAAAAGTATTTGCTCGTCTGCCTTCACATGCATATAAACTTGATTGACATCTCATTCTTAACCCATAGGGTTTAATATGATGTCGGCCCAACCTTTGCAGCCATAACAGCTTCAACTCTTCTGGGAAGGCTTTCCACAGAAGAGCATTCTGTCGCTGTCCAATAAAAATCTGGTCAATATTAGCAAGAACATATACACTATGGCTATCCAAAGAAAAAACAAGTATCTCTAAAATGGCAACTTTACAGAAGAGGACAAAAGCTTAATGTAACTCAATAGAACCAATCAATTTCCAATTGATTTTGGAGCATTTCTATTGGTCCATAGTAGCGAGAACATGTAAACCATTGCTATACAAAGAAACAAAAGGTATCTCCAAAATAGCAGCTTTACAGAGGAGGATCAGTCTTTCTTTATTTCTAATGTAAGTCAATGGAGCCAGATGTATTTTGTATTTTGAAGCATTTCTATTGATCCT